>MCJB01000907.1:0-17025 GCA_002018475.1 Nicotiana obtusifolia | reverse complement strand
TCCTTATAGACAATAACAGAAGTTGATGACAGGTACGTTGGCACTCGGCAAGTAGGGTCCGGGTGCCAGTCGCGGCCCTCCGGCTTGGGTCGTGACACCATCAATCATGTTTCCCAGAACGTGCATGTCCAGTAATAAGTAAGCCTTTGCCAGCTTTCCTCTTTCATTATCGTCCATGCCTTGACAATCCCAAATTCTCTTTCTCATCTTCCCTTCTAGCTTCATCAATCCTTGCTCCAAGTATTCTAACCTTTTTGTCGACTTAGTGTCAATCTCTTTCAATTCTCTTATTGCCTTCATGTTCACTTTATGTTGTTCCAGATGCTTAGCTTCGAACTCGAACACCCTTTTGCATAGCCTCTTGTACTTCACCAATGCCTCAACCATTTTGTCTATGATCCTATCCTTCAGATTGACTCCTGGTTTGACGTCCCCAGCTATATCATCTTCTAACCATGATAGACAGTAGTACATATGGGCCGCGTGATACCTGTCTGGCTCAATAGTTTCTCCTTCCACGATGATCTTTTGGTTCCACATGTGTTGCGCTTCAAACTTGAATGGAATGACATCTCCCTTGAAATCTACCTTGTACTGAACCATGTTGGGAACCCGGGGTATGACTTGTTTTCTTCCACCTTGCCTCATTACTCCTATAGGAGCGCAAGGGTAGATGCCTCACAGCCCGATCAGTACCAAGTGAGTAGTTCATTTTGATTTGATGATGAACTCACTACTAGGAAACCATTCAAACATCCAATGCACTTGCTCGTCTGTTAGATTGCTGAAGAAACGCATCCAGCCTACAGCATTTCCAGGTTTTGCAAACCTATCTGGAATAAACATCATTTTCTTTGGGTGATGGTTGGCTATGTAGTCATTCAGTGGCCTTCGCAGAAGCTTTTGACGATATTATCCCTTTTGAAAGTGTTCCAGCAGCCAAACTTGTAGCAATAGATTACAACCCTCAAAGTGTCCGAACCCATGCTTACACCGATCCAGAGCACGGTACATCTCAGCTAGGATCATGGGGATGATAGTGTAAGTCTATCCTTCGGTGCCATCCATTAAGGTCCTCACAACCATGGCCAAGCGAGTATGAATCCTTCCTCCTTGCATCAGAAAGATCAACAATCCCAAGAAGCAGACAATGAAAACATAAACCTGGCCGGTGCACCCATCCCAAAGAGGTAATGGCTAGTTCATCATGATGAAGGCGATACGATTTTCTATGCCCATAACCCTCGTAGAGAAACTCAAAGGGATGTATGATTTCTTTAGACAGAGATGTTCATCATTCTTCTTAAACCCCAACATTTTTAGAAAACCGCGAGGAGTGCGATTTTCTGGCACCAGTAGTCCGGGACTATCCCATGGTAACTTGGCAAAACCCCCTATTTCTTCTAGGAGAGGAGTCATTTTTATATTGCCAAATCGAAAAACAACTCTTTTCTCATCCCAGAACATGGTAGCGGCCTCGATCAGTTCCCTTTTTGGTCGAATGTTCAAAGATGGCAGGTCACCGAGTACTCTCCTCACATGATTTCTATCACAAGGTGCAAGGTCTTTCACCAGTTAATTAGCAAACGCGGGATATTTTGGACCATACCGAACTTGGGAATTTCATGCTTCATTTTCTGCGAACATACAAAGGCCTTTCCCCCCTCCAGATTCGACTTTTTACGCAATAATAATCAATATGTTGGCGCATTTTCTCCAAGTAATGCACGTAACATGATGGTGTTCTTTGGGATTATGGAAATCCCGTCGGGCTTTGGACAAGGTTTATCTAAGCGAGTTGTTACATCAATAATGCCTCAATCTGTACTAGGTATAGCATGACGCATGTACATTTCAAATTAGAGTGGGGTTTCTAGAAGGGTCTAGACTGGTGCTCTCAAGTGAACAACTTGAGAGGGAAAGGCACGGGACAGTCGACTGCACCGTTGATCGACTAGTCTACCGCAAATAAACCTTTCCGGTTTAAAAGGGTATTTTCAGTAAAGCGTGGACACTCATCAAGTGCCGCTATGTTGATAATAAGCATGAGTGGAGTATGATGTGGAGCATGCTTTATGCAGAAATAGTAACATGTTGTCAAATATTTGCATGATACAAGTGCATATCGTAAAGATGAACAGGAAAAGGAAAAGAAGAGAAAAGAAAAGAAAGGCAAAAGAGAGAAGTCAGTTTAACTCATGAAAATGTGCGAGAACGAAATGAAGCAAATAGGGAAATAGGGACGGGAGAGTCATGATATAGCAGTCTTAGACAAGATGAAAGAAGCGGGGTAGGATGTACATGTCATAGTAATAAAGGGAAACGGAGAGGGGATGTTCATGTTATAACGATTTAGACAATAAAGGAAAAACAGAGAAGGGATGTGCATGTCATAGCAATTTAGACAAATAGAGGAAAATAAGGGGAGGGATGTGCGCCATACCAATTTAGACAAATATAGAAGAATAAGGGAAATAATCCACATAAGTCAATTTCGTTATGTAAGAGCCTAAGTATATCCCCTGCAGAGTCGCCATGCTGTCGCGTCCCGTTTTCTCGCGAAAGCGGATTTCGACATGTGACAACTCTTTTAAATGGGTATTAAAAGAGAAAAGTCGTCACCTAACGATTTTTAAGGTGCATTAGGGTACCTATTTGCAGATAACTATGTGGATTAGAGAATTAAGCTAGGTGATCAAATAAACAAAGAAAGATGTAGGAGTTGAAAACTCTATTATAACATAAGAATTAACTATATGACTAATTGATATAAGTCTTAAAACATCACAAGAAATACAATTGTCTTAAAAAATCACAAGAAATACAATTGTGTTGATATATGATTAAGTGTGAATAGCAAGTATATAAAAGGATGGAGACCTAAGTTTTTTAGCCTAAAGGATCACCCCATGCAACATAAATAATACATCGCAACTCCCTTAGGTTAGGGGTTGCTCATATTTGCGAGCATAGACTATCATCTCCTGCTACCCAATTATTGTGTTGAAGTTATTACTTAAAGGCGCTCTAATTTAATTCTAAACCATATCCTATGCGTGCACTACCTGTCCCATGCCTATGCGCCAGGAGGCTTTGGAACTACTATTGGGTGGTTCTAGACTTTACTTAGGTTGCTCAAAATGATAAAACTAGGCGACATTCAAAACAGATAGGACTGCACATAATAGCAATGAAAGGCTCAAGTTAACCTCCACAGATAAGTACAAAAGCACGCGATCAGATTTCTTGTTATGCGGTAGACATAATTAAGGCGTATTAGAATCATTAAATCCTATACGCATGATCTCTATATGATTCCAGTATTATACAGGTAGTGTTGCAGTTTCTGGACTAACCTATAGGTTGATTAAAGCGTTACAAGTCCCATAGGCATGATTTCTAATTTGTTTGCGTGATAAGGTAGTGAAAACAATCCCAGAACTCTGAATTACCAGTACTGATTTTTATAGATATGCATCTTAGGCAGGTGACAACATCCTTTAGGCATGATTTCTAATAGTTGCATAACAAGGCAGTGAAATTGCTTGAAAACACATGATTAGCAGCGTCAATAAATATCCTATAGGCAGGATTTCCGACAATTGACAATTAGACTTGATTTTATAACACTTTATCCCTATATGCATGCCATCTAAGTGAGGCAGTACAAAGTAACAGAAAGTAGTTGATCAATCATTAAAACCTTTTAGTCATGATATCTAGATTAGCAAAGGCATGGCATTATTGTATCCTATAGGCATATTATCTAAAAGCGTTGAGTCTTGGAAACAGCGTAGAAATTACTTGAGTCGACATTTTTTGACAGGTTAAGTGAAGTGTGTGCATGATTCCTATAGGCATTGGTCCTATTAGTGTGCAACACACACTAAACAAAACAACAAATAAGGCATGCTAGACGTAATAGCAAATAGAATACATAGACCCTATAGGCATATTTTCTACCCTTTCATGCTAGTATTAGAATACCCCAGCCCCTTTCATTAATCTCCCATCGTTCATTATTACAAATTATTACAGACTATATTGAATGATTACAGGCCCAAATACGAATATAGAATAACCCAGTAATACATCTGGGCCTTCAAACAGGCTTAGGACTTTATATAGACCACAGGCCCAAACTCCAACGCGGACAGTGCATTCTAGATTTCCAGTACCACAATAGGTCCAACATACTAGGCCCAAACGAATGACTTACTTACCCAAATGGATGCCAAATTCAGCCATACAAGTGACAAACTATTTATAGAATTTAACTAGACAGCTTAAACACTTAATTCTTAAAGCTATAGCTAAAAACATCTCTAGTTAAGGAACACAAGATACATATGAGGCAAGTTGAGGCTTGTAATTCCAGAGAGAAAGTTTAAGAGCGACAGGATTAACCACTATAGCCATTCCAAAGAGAGTTGCGAAGTAAGCATGATCCAGAATTAGCCTAAGGACTTTAAACATTAGAGTTTTGACATGAGGGTCTAGCAAAATCAAGGATAGGAACAAATGGGAGCCTAGTGATGATACGAGCATGACAAATAGGCTAGTGGGCATAGTCTACAATAGTTGACAAGCAATCACCTAGTTGAACATGAGAAAACTTAACATGCTGAGTATCAGTCATAATACCAAAGTTTTAGGGACATTACCAAGATTAACAGGATAGGTAGGCATCAAGACTTAGACCAATTAAACATAGAAGAAAAGGCTATGTACTAAAATCTTAGGCAATATTTGAAGAACACAGACTTGAACAAATCAGGAGCATACATTGTACTTTACAAGTAGCAAGAAAACATATCATGCTAGTTCAAGAGTTCAGGCAACACTGGCATTTGGAAATTACATGAATAGATCAACCATAAAAAAGTTCACAAGTTGTACAGGAATGACTCAATAGGAAGTAATACATTAGTAAAAATTCTGGGCGTTAATTAATCTATCACAAGAATCTGAAACAAGTAGGGAGATGAACTCCTGACAAGCAGCAGGATAGTATTCAGCAATACATAAATACATTAGGCTAAGCCGGCTTAAGACAGTCAGAAGTCATGGGCTTGCATCAGAATTTTAGAGCTTTAGGCAAGTTCTGATGCAAGGGAACACAAGGCTACAGGATAACTTCAAAGCAAAGAGGACTACAAACAGAGACAATATAGTAGCATATTGGTTCATCGAAGCTTACGCGACATAGATATACAGAGCATGAATATATGCACAAAATGAAATTGCGAGAGTCAAAGGCACTTACCAATTACAAATTAACAAACAAACAAATGAGAAGAACAGTTTCCAGTAGCGAATCGATTAGTAGTAACAAAGAACAGTAGAATCCGAAAAATCTCAGTGCGTCAAAGTTCCCAAGGGTTTCAAATGAACCCTGGGCAGTGCTCGCACTGAGAAAGAACACAACCGAATTCGAATGGCCTTGGCTTTCAGCTGGCCAAGGTCTCAAGTTTCAGAGTATAATAGGTGAGAGTGAGAGAATAATGCAGTGATTGTAAAAGTCTGTCAAAGAAATCAGGGGAGGGGGTTTATATAGTGTTGAATCAGGGGAGGGGGTTTACATAGTGTTGAATCAGGCGAGTAAACAAGGAAAGAAATCAAGCAAACACAAACAAGAACGAGTAAAATATCACATGCAATCAGTAGAGTAACCGAAAAGGAAAGAAATCAAACTCCAAACCCTAGTTAGGGTTCAATACTCAAAAATCGGCCAACTAGTATAAAGAATCAGGCCTTCCTTCATGTATATGGACGAAATATTGTCCAAATCTCTAAGATTGAGGTCGATTCCAGCCTAATATAGAGATGGTACTTGCCAAAATTAGGTAAGTACCTAAGTAATGCCATAAACGTGTGACCAGTAGTGAAGAAACATAGAGAGGGAATTAGGAGAGCGGCTGCTAGAGTTTCTTTAGAGAAAGGGATGGGGAGTTGAGAGTGTTTTGGGGTGGCCGTTTGAGGGGAAATGGGTTAGGGTTTCAAGGTTTGGAGTAATTAAAAGTGAGGGAGAGGTTGTGGGTCGTTGATCCTTCTAGATCAACGGCTAAGATTGAACGAGAGGGGAGCGAGTTGGAGAATGGGTCTCGACTGTGTTAAAAATTAAAGGGGTCGTCTGGTTTGGGCTGGGAAATTGGGCCAGGTATTTGGGGTGTTTTGGGCCACTAATGTGATCCGAAAATTGGCATAACTTGGGCTATATTTTAAATGCAAACAAGGAATTAAGGGAAAATAATTTAATAAAATAGTTAAATAAAAATATAAAAATTCTATTTATGAAACTTAATACATAAAACAATAATTGAAGATTATAAAAAATGTAACAATTATTTTGACCTTAAACAAACGACAAATGCAATTAATTGTAAAGTATAGGCTATTATTGCAAAATTGTGTAATTAGCATAAAATGAAAATGTAATTATATAAAATAAAGTAAAATATTATAAGGCGTATATACAGGTATAAACAATTAATTTGGATGATTAAGTCACCACAAAGTATTTTTTAGGAGTAACTAATAAATATTTGAACAATTTGAGTGCAAGAAAATCAATTTTAAAACCTTTTAAAAATTATGAAAAATCGTATAAAATACTTATATGACCCTTATAAGTGCAAAAATGATATTTTGAAAGTATACAGAATATATGATAAAATATGAGGGCAAAATTGGGTATCAACATATGTCCACGCCTTTGAGAGATTCTATTGTTTTGGACCGTGTGTATCGGTAGTGTTCAGTTGTTATTGGTGGTTTTGCGACCAAAGTTGATCAATTGTTACTCAATATGGTAGACTTTGATGTGATCTTGGGGATGGACTGGTTGTCAACCTATCATGCTATTCTGGATTATCACTCCAAGACTATGACATTGGCTATGCCAGGTTTGTAACGGTTGGAGTGGAGGGGTACATTGGATTATATTCCTAGTAGAGTTGTGTCCTTTCTGAAGGGGCAGCGGATGGTTCAGAAAGGGTACGAAGCATATCTAGACTTTGTGAGAGATGTCAGTGCTGATACTCCTACTGTTAAGTCAGTTTTGGTAGTGAGAGACTTCCCAGATATATTCCCAGCGGATCTTCGGGGCATGCCGCCCAATAAAGATATCGATTTTGGTATTGACTTGTTGTCGAGCACTCAACCCATTTCTATTCCACCATATCGTATGGCACCAGCAGAGTTGAAGGAGTTGACGGAACAACTTTAGGAGTTGCTTGATAAGGTTTCATCCGGCCGAGTGTTTCGCCGTGGATTGCTCTGGTTCTGTTTGTGAAGAAGAAGGATGGTTCTATGTGGATGTGTATTGATTATAGACAGCTGAACAAGGTTACAGTGAAGAACAGGTACTCATTACCGCGCATTGATGACTTATTCGACCAGCTTCGGGGTGCTAGAGTGTTCTCGAAGATTGATTTGAGGTCAGGATATCATCAATTGAAGCTTCAGGATTCGGATATTCCTAAGGCTGCTTTCAGGACTCGGTATGGTCACTACGAGTTTCTAATGATGTCATTTGGGAAGACTAACGCCCCAGCAGCATTTATGCATCTGATGAACAGTGCATTCCATCTATATCTTGACTCATTCGTCATTTTGTTTATTGACGACATCTTGGTGTACTCCCGCAGTCGGGAGGATCATGAGCAGCATTTGAGGATCGTGCTTCAGACATTAAGGAAGACGAAGTTATATGCGTAATTCTCCAAGTGTGAATTCTGGCTTGATTCGATTGCTTTTTTGGGTCATGTGGTGTCGAGTGAGGGGATTAAGGTAGATCCAAAGAAGATTGAAGCAGTTCAGAGTTGGCCTAGACCGTCTTCAACTACTGAGATTCAAGTTTCCTTTGTTCGGCCGGGTATTATCACTGTTTCGTAGAGGGTTTCTCATCCATTAGGGTTTCTCATCCATTGCTGCACCTTTGACTAGATTGACCCAGAAGGGTGCTCCTTTCAGATGGTCCAAGGAGTGTGAGGCAAGCTTTCAAAAGCTCAAGACTGCGTTGACTACAGCCCCATTGTTGGTGTTGCCTACAGGTTTGGGGTCTTAAACTGTGTATTGTGACACATCGCGTATTGGGCTTGGCAGGGTATTGATGCAAGATAGTAGGGTGATTGCCTACACGTCACGGCAGCTAAAGGTTCATGAGAAGAAATATTCGGTCGACGACTTTGAATTGGCAGCTATTGTTCATGCATTAAAGATTTGGAGGCATTATCTGTATGGTGTCCCATGTGAGGTCTATACCGACCACCGGAGTCTCCAGCATCTGTTCAAGCAGAAAGATCTTATTTTGCGGTAGCAGAGATGGTTAGAGTTGCTGAAAGACTATGATGTCACTAGTATGTATCATTCCGGGAAGTCCAATGCGGTAGCCGATGTCTTGAGTAGAAAGGCGGAGAGTATGGGCAATTTGGCATATCTACCGGCAGCAGAGAGGCCACTAGCCATGGATGTTCAGGCTTGGTCAACCAGTTCGTGAGATTGGATGTTTTGGAGCCCAGCCAAGTTCTTGCTTGTGTGGTTTCTCGGTCTTCCTTGTTTGAGCGCATCAGAGAGCGTTAGTATGACGACCCCTATTTTTTTGTCCTTAAGGACCCAGTGCGACACGGTGATTCCAAGGAGGTTTATGCTGGATACAATGGGTTGTTGCGGATGTAGGGCCGGATATGTGCACCCAATGTAGATAGGTTGCATGAGTTGATTCATGAGGAGGCCCATAGTTCGCGGTACTCCATCATCTGGGTGCCGTTAAGATGTACCAGGATTTGAGGCAGCACTATTGATGGAGTAGAATGAAGATAGATATAGTAAAGTATGTGGCTTGGTGCCTGAACTGTCAGCAGGTGAAGTACGAGCATCAGAGGTCGAGCAGGTTACTTTAGAGACTTGAGATTCCCGAGTGGAAATGGGAACGTGTTACCATGGATTTCATTGTTGGGCTCCCATGGACTTTGAAGAAATTTGACGCAGTGTGGGTGATTGTGGATAGACTGACCAAGTCGGCAAATTTCATTCTAGTGGTGACTACCTATTCTTCCGAGCAGTTGGCTCAAATCTATATCCGTGAGATTGTTCGTCTCCATGGTGTGCCGGTGTCCATTATCTCTGAGGCACACAACTCACATCACATTTTTAGAGAGTCGTGTAGCGTGAATTAGGCACATGGGACGAGTTGAGTACAATATTTCACCCCCAGAGGGATGTACAGTCCGAGTGCACCATTCAGATCTTAAAGGATATACTACGTACATGTGTCATGAACTTCGGGGTTCTTGGGATCAGTTCTTTCCACTCGCAGAGTTTGCCTATAACAATAGCTACTAATCGAGTATTCAGATGGCTCCTTATGAGGCTCTATATGGGAGATGGTGCTGTTCTCCAGTTGGTTGGTTTGAGCCGGGTGAAGCAGGTCCTTGGCCACATATTTGGTTCGAGATGTACTTGGAGAAAGTCAAGTTGATTCAGGATCGGCTTCGTACAGCCCAGTCTAGGCAGAAGAGTTATGCTGATCCGAGGGCCCATGATGTAGCATTTATGGTGGGAAAGAGGGTTTTGCTTCGGGTTTCACCTATGAAGGTGTGATAAGGTTCGAGAAGAAGGGCAAGTTGAGCCCTAGGTACATTGGTCCTTTTGATATCCTTGAGAGAGTTTGTGAGGTGGCCTACAAGCTTGCATTGCCACCCAACTTATCGGCAGTTCATCTGATGTTCCATGTTTCCATGCTCCGGAAGTATTATGGTGACCCGTCCCATGTATTACATTTCAGCTTAATCCAATTGGATAAGGATTTAACTTATGTTGAGGATTCAGTGGCTATGTTGGACAAATACGTCCGAAAGTTGAGAACAAAGAACATCGCTTCAGTGAAGGTTCAATGGAGGGGTCATCCAGTCAAGGAGGCGACCTGGGAGACTGAGCACGACATACGGAGTCATTATCCTCAACTTTTCGTAACTTCAGGCATGTCTCTATGCACGTTCGAGGACGAACTTTTATTTTAAGAGGGGGAGAATGTGACGACCAGATCGGTTGTTTTGTGTATTTGCATCACATTTCCCCTTTTGATGCTTCACACATGTGCATTTGTAGTTTTATAACTTGCAGGATTGGTTAGTTTTGTTCCGGGAAGATTTTGGATTGATTTGGACCCTTTGATTCTTGTCTTAGAAGCCTAAGTTGATTATGTTGACCAATGTTTGACTTTTGTAAAACTGACCTTGGGATGGTGTTCTGATGCTTCTGATAGGTTCGTATTTATGATTTTAAACTTGGGCGTATGTCCGGAATCGAATTCGGAGGTTCGTAGGTTGATTTGTGTTATTTTGCCGAAAATTAGCAATTTGAGGTTTAGAAGTTTGACCGTAGGTTGACTTTTGACTATCAGGTTCAGAATTTGGTTCTGGGACTTGGAATAGGTCTATTATACTATTTAGAACTTGTCTGCAAAATTTAGTGTCAATTGGAGTTGATTTGATAGGATTCGGATGCTTGGTCGCAATTCTAGAGGTTCTTGAACTTTTCTTTGAAATCCATGTGTTTTGATGTCCGATTCATAGTTCTAGATATTATTTTTGTGTTTTGATCACGCGCCAGTGAGTTCGTATGATATTTTTGGACTTGTGTGGATATTTGATTTGGAGCCCCGGGTGCTCAGATGAGTGTCTTTACGTGTCGCGAAATGGTTTTGAACTGAAATAGGATTGCTGGTGTGCTGGTGCTCTGATGTCGCAATTGCGATCACTAGACTCATAATTGTGAGGTGGGCAAGGGTGGTCATATGTCGCAAATGCGACTTTTTCCCTTCGCATTTGTGAAGTAAGCAGGCCTGGACTGGGGTCACATTTGCGACCACTTGGTCGCTTTTGCGAGGAATGTAAGCTTCACAATTGCAAAGCCTTTGTCACAATTGCTACTTCTGAAGAGGTTGTCAGGGTTCGCAATTGTGATCCTTGTTCCGCAATTGCGAGGTTTCGCAAATGTGAACCTAGTGTCGCAAATGCGGCATCTGCAGCTAAACAAAAGGGCTGGGAGTCGGGATTTTTCATCTTCTCTCATTTTAGAATCCTAAACTCGGTAGTAGGCGATTTGAAGAGGGAATTTTCACCTACAAACTTTGGGTAAGTGATTCTAATCAATTTTCAATTATATTTCATGATTATATCTTAGATTTAACATCAAATTTATGAGAAGCAAAGAGGAAAATTGGGAATTTTTGTCAATATTTTGAAATATGAAGATTTGAGTTTTGAGAGTCGATTTGGGCTCAGATTCGAAAACAAAATACATATATGGACTCGTGGGGTTATGAGTAGTTGAAATCTTCCCTTGGACTCGAATTTTGAATGGGTGGACCCGAGATTGACTTTTGTTGACTTTTTGAGAAAAGTGTAAAGATCATAGCTTTATCTATTGTAATTGGTTTTCCTTGCATTATTTGATGATATCAACTCCCCCTTGGACTATCAGTATGCTAGTAGCAGACATAGCCAAGCTGATTCAACAATGCCAGAATTTCAAATGTACACATGTCTTGAGGGAGGCAAATTGCCCAGCTGACGCTCTTGCCAAATTGAGTCATGAGCTGAACACTAGTACTCACTACAATGACCAACAGGATTTACCGGTTCAACTAAGGGGACAGATATGTCTTGATATGCAAGACATTCCGGCCTTTAGACACAGGAAATTCAAATAAATCAGGTGGCCATCACAGATGTTATCCAGTATTCATGACACTGATAATGCTTAAGTTGTTACAGGAGTATCACAGATCAAAAGCACAAAGTTACTGGTATCCCAAAGATGAGATGAATAGATACAACAGTATCCCTAACATCAGCAGCATCAGAAGGATAGCTACCAGTAACATTTATGCAATCAAAGAAGTGGAGAAGAAGCTCAGTAGCAGGAACACCAGTAGCAGACTGTGTTGCAGAATCATCAAAGCCCAAAAACATTGCCCTCATTTGAACACAATCACTGCTTCAGGATCAATATGGTTTACTCTGCAGAAGTCCCAGCATCCTTCCCCCTGGTTGGCTATAATCTTTTGTTCATGTTGCAGGAACAAAGATCTTTCCAGTGGATAATTAATCATACCAATGGCCCAGAGCAAGTATCCATCAACTGGAGAAACACAAAGCCACAAGACCAACAAATGCAACATTCATTCTGTCCTAGCATCAGGCGTAACATCGATTGTAGCAGCAATATGGAACATTTGAGGACTGCTAAAAGCAGTGACAGAAACTTTAGCATTGACAGTAGAAGCAATGAGAGAAATGCAGAATGGGAGGCCCAGCAACCAACACAAAACTCCAAGCCACAGTACCCCAGGAAACAGAAACAAAGGGAGTTTCAGCTCAAAATCAGCAATTTCATTAACATTAACAAACTACTGCATCTGCAGATTTACTCTTTCACTGTTTTTCTCTTCTTTTTGCAGAAACTGAATGTTAAATGTGCCGTTAAATGTGCTATCAAAGTAGGGGTGAAAGTGCTTAGCATTAGAAATGCACTATGTCTGCTCATGATTTGTTTCAGACTCTATCGATGCTTCTGTTTCTATTTCTGTCCCTTTATCCATGTAAACTATCTGTTATGTTTGCAGGGAAAGTGCAGAATAACTAGGGATATCAGTGATGATTTCATTGTTAATCCACTGTTAATGCTCCCCTGTTTTTTCCAAAACATAACTGCTACTTCACTGCTAATTTGGTTCTGGCAGTCATGGATTCAAATGAGGCAGTCATGGATTCAAATGCTATGTGGCTTTGGCAGCAATACTATCAACCAAGACTGTAACAGAAGTGGCAGCATAAGGAAGGAGTTATCCACACAGACTGTTAACCTTCTCCACTGCTCTCCTGATAGCAACAGAAGCAACAAAAACAAAGGACATTGGCTTCAGCAATCACAAGTAAGCAATGCTGCAGGAGCAAAATGGATTAATACCACTTGCAAGCCACTGGTAGCTAGCATGCTTCTGAAGGAAAATTGCAGAAAAACTAACCATAGAAGACAGAACTCTCAGCAATCCACACAACAAGCAGTACATCAGCACTCTTGGGCACATGGACAAGACCAGCAGAAACAAGGGAAGAGTCAGATCAACAAATTATTGCATTTGCAGCTTTCCTCTCCCTCTGATTCTCCCATAATCCTTCTCCTTTTTTTGCAGGAATTGACTGACAAATGTGACGCCAAAGTAGGATTGAAGGAAGAAGGCTGGAAAGTTTCGAAGCTGGCAGTTTCAACATAGCCAGCTTTCGAGCATGAAGGCAGATCCATGAGGGCATTTATCAGTCTATCAATGCCAATTTTCGAGACTCAATTGTGGAGAAATCAAGGCCATTCCATGACTTCATGGTATCAGAATTCTGAAGACACAAAAGACTGCACTAAATGCAAGTCAACACGGCCAGTTTCCAAGCATAATGGATTGCTGGTGGTATAATGCCTAACTGGACAATGGACTCCTCAAATCTCAAAGCAATAATCGTCGAAGGAGCAATGTGGATTAACACCAAGTGCAGCATCATTTGGAAACTGGCCTACTCAATGGACTGCTAAACATGTCGACATGGCTGCTCTAGGATGCGATCAAGCAACGATACTCTACCCACAAAATCTGGACAGCATACAGGATCCTCCAGGACCATTGGCAATAGAAGACAGCAAACTCAGCAGCTTTCACACATGAATTTGGACAGCATTGTGACACAAACTCCTCAACTGCAGTTTTCCCCCATCCCTTACCCTTATTTAACTTCTCTGTTAGTTTTGCAGACAACTATGGTTGACCACTGGTGCACTAAAGATACAAGAAAAGATGAGGTCCATTCTCCAATAATAATCAACATGACCTCCAGTGAAGCCAACAGTAGGGTGCAGCAAATGATTCAGCAATCCTTACAACCCACAGTAACACAGAGGCCATGCCAACTCCACATCAGATACAACAGACACTTTCAAGATAGTATACTCAGTCATCAGAAGATACACAGAGCTGATCACAGTGTCCAGTCTTATCACAGAGTAACAAAGCAGAGTTATTGGTACTATAGAGAGGAGATGAACAGATACAACAACATTCTTAGCACCAGCAGTATCAGCAGGATTACTATCAGCAGCAACAGTGCAATCAAAGAATTGGAGAACAAGTTTGATACCAAAAACATCAGTAACAAAAGGAAAAAGACCTGCCACAGCAGTACTCCATCACACACACAGGACATCAACCCCAGAGATCATTGCAGACTTAACATCAGAAGCAATAATAGCAACACTGGCCACCCCAAATGCTTACTAAGGATGCAGACAGCAGCAGAAAATGGGATTGCACACTGGGATGCACAATGGCCCATTAAAGATGCAAGGAAAGACAACAAGGAATGCAGCATATCAGTCACACCAGTGATACAAGTGATACAAGCACACAGAGGCAACAGAGGAAAGACATTAGAAGCAACAGAAACAGAAGCAGAATCAAGCACCAGTAGCTACAGAAGCAAGCTTACCAGCAGCAATTCTACCAACAGTCTCAATAGCAATTTCAGAAGCAAGAACAAAGATAACAACACCAGCAATCTCAGAACCATCAGGACCAATCACCATATGACACCAACAAAGCAGAAACTCTTCAAATCTTCAACACAATCATGCAAACACCTTCAACATTACATGAACAACAGAAGCATAAGAAGCAGCAGCTCACAAAAGACTAGGTCATTGGGGCAATTGCGTCGTGTGGTATTAGCACCCTCGGTGCTCAGTCTAACGCAATTGCATCAATTACCATGGTCTTGCACTAACTCCACTGTCGCCAAGATAAGCAAACACATCTCATACCAAAAATCCAGCAACAAGCCCTCTTCAAGTAGCTGTTTACATAGGGTCGGGTTATTGGCGCAGTTGCATTGTGTGGTATTAGCACCTCGTGTGCTAAATCTAATCCAACTGCACCAATCACCACGTTCCTATTCCATCACTACTCCTCACCGAACCAACACATTCCAGTTTCCTCCCAAACACAAACATCCCAGCATTCAATCATACACCAGTAACAGAAGGAACAAACTCACACCACTCTGTCAGAGGTCAAAGAACTCAGACCAACAGCATAAATGCAGCAACCAGAACATGACAGAAACAGCAGGAAAAGCAACATTAATCATCTTAACATCAGAAGCAATAATACCAGCAACAATGAGAACAACATGGCAGCAGATTATCACGACACCTTTAGCAAAAGCAGACCACAGCAGCCACAGATGCATGAGCCTCAACATATCAGCACCAACAATGGCAGAAGCAGACAACACAAAACATCACAACAACTCTTGGAAGATAAAGATAACTCACATGCAACAGAGAATGATCAGCAGCAGCAGGAAGATGAACTCAACTTTACAAGATAGCAACAACAAACAACACGACACACATCCTACCAGTTCATGGAAAATGAATTCACATCACCAGTCTTCAACATGCATCAGAGAATGTCAATGCAACTCAGCTACTATATGGCATACTTTTGATAGTCATCTTCAATTATGCTTTCCTCACAAAAATCAAATCAAAATTGAAGATTACTTCCCCTTGCTACATAGTACATCCCGAAGAAGACCCCATTATTTTGTTAGAGGTAGAATCAATTGTATGTGAAGGAACACTTACCCAGTAGATTTAGGAATACATGTACTATTTTGTATAGTTGACCTAGATTCACTACTCATCGTTTTTGTACATATGACTGTCTATGGATGTTGTCGCGACCCAACCTAGGGGGCCCGCGACCGGGCACCGAACCCTGCTTGCAGAGTACCGGCGAACCCTGTACATGACTACCCTTATTATTTATAAGGTGTACCATACTTGCCTGGACGGCAATAACAACATTATAACTGTTAACTATAATGACATTAACCTGTCACAACAACGTACCATAACATAAACATGCATTCACCCGCAACATCATCAACTGGGCTATACACAAAACCGTACAACGGAATACATACGATGCCAACAAGGCGACATAATTACACATAGCCCAACTCTTGTCTATACACACACTGACTTCTTGTCTAATGAGCCTCTATGGAATACAAACAAAATACTTAGTCGGAAAAGGGCCCCGACATGCCCAAAAACATCTATACAAAAACATACCCAAGTATAGCAAGTCCGAAAGATGAATCTTGCTATTTCTGCTGATCTGGTAGCCTACTGTGGAGGAGTAGCTTCACCTGTCAATCCATTTGGACCTGCAGCACGATATGCAGCATCCACAAACAAAGGACGTCAGTACGGAATATGTACTGAGTATGTAAGACAGGAATACAACTGAAAGCAATAACATAAACAGCATAATAGGAATATACAACTCATAATACTGGGATTTACCTCCGAAGGCAGCATACCTTTAACATTTTCATTGTGGAACTCATTTCCATCATTTCAGAGATTTAAGACATATTTCATTCTCACAAGCCTGTTAGTTTCATATATGTTCATTATATCAAAGGCATTAGGCATTCATTTCTTCAGTTTACACCTGCTTTACTGCGAACTTCTTACTTTTAAGTATATCATTTCAAACACATTCATCATGTAGTCATTCTATTTATACAATCATCGTGCATACGTCCTTATAGGACCACAATCAATAATCAGGCCTCCGTGGGCTTCATAATCATTATTACTATTATTGTTATCACATACAATCACACACATATGCCTCCATGGGCTCATAATCATATCATAACTGTAATCATAACCTTAACCTTACCCGGCCCTTTCAAGCTCGGTTATAATAGTGTATGCCTCTTAGGGCTCATACCCGGCTATATTTAGCTCGGTCATTATATACAACTAAGCACGCACATAGATAATACACACATTCATTCACATCATATATGGCCCTTACTTGCGGGCTTATCGCATTCATTACCATTCTTGCTTATACCATTTAGAACATCTTT
Source organism: Nicotiana obtusifolia (assembly GCA_002018475.1). NCBI lineage: Eukaryota > Viridiplantae > Streptophyta > Magnoliopsida > Solanales > Solanaceae > Nicotiana > Nicotiana obtusifolia. The sequence continues at coordinate 22 of MCJB01000907.1, read as the reverse complement.
TATCGTCATTGTTATAGGATTC
>MCJB01000906.1:0-17029 GCA_002018475.1 Nicotiana obtusifolia | reverse complement strand
AATTTGTGTGCAGAAGTCTCATTTTTGAAGGCATACTTCTGCTCTCTGGACAGGCAGGATCGAATAGTTCCGCACGCCAACCGGTTGATGATGTTCCAGTCTTTATCCTCTACTTCTTCTGGTTTCTCTTCTTCAATAGCAATATCAAGACCCTGCTGGAAAAGAGAGTCCAAGACCTCTCCTTGCCACATGCCGAAATGGCCAGTGCCATTAAATATCTCCACCGCCAATTTCAAACTGGACACCGGGAACCTCGACCATGATGACGAGGTGCCCGACACCCCAGATGGAATATTTGTGACAGCACCCTTCGTTTCTTGATCTTTATTTGCCATGACAGACTCAATATATAATATTCAATATTACAACAAATTTCAAACAACCCAAAGGTGAACCTTCAGTTCAGTTACCAAGATAAATCTTTTCTGATGTGGAAGATCAGACTATGCTGCAACCACAGAGCATACTTTGATAGTACCTTGGCTTTGATACCAATTGTTGGGAAAATCGGGTAATTTTCCCACTACGACAACACAACTAGTGAAATGAACTAGTTCAAAAACAAATGAACTAGACAGAACACTAATACAAATACCCGACAAATAATATTGAATATTATACTTCAACAGAAAAGAAATAAAGCGGAATAATAAAAGAGACAAAGAAAGAACACACCCCAAAATTTGTTAACGGAGTTCGGCCAATTTAGCCTAGTCTCCGAGCACCGCTCAAACAGCCCGCTTTTTATTAATGTGGGAGAAGAGAGTTTGTTGGGATACTAACATTGAAGGAGGTGGAGTTAATTTATAATCTCCAAACCTCCTTCCCAAAACAAAACCCACCGATGTGGGATGAAAATAAGCCAAAAAAGTCAACAGTAAGCACTTCCTGTCAATAATTTTTTGTTTTCTAGGGCTCGAACTTGGAATCTTTGATTAAAGGTAGAAGGATCTTATCCATCGCAAGTAGCAGAGATGGAGCCAAGATTTCAACTTTATGGGTTACGAATTTTAGAACGACAACTTTATATGCTAATAATTGGGTTCTAAATTTAATATCCGTACATATTTAATGAATTCCTAAACATAAATACATAAGTTGAGCCAAAACTACTAGGTTCGGCTGAACCCGTTGGCGGGCTTCTAGCGGGTAAGTAGTGAGAACTTGTAGAAAGTAACTCATGGGAAATCAAAGAAGTTCAACATTCATAAATTATGTTTTGCTTATTTTATTACCAAGAATCAACTTTTGCATTTATGATTCCTTATATTTGAAGCAAGAGGCAACAAAGAATTGGCAACTTGCAACTTGCAACTTGAGAATTTGAAAATAAATATTCAAGTTTGACTAATTCCAAGTCTTTGTGAGGTGTGAATCAGAAGCACCTTAGTTATTTAATCCCATTTAGCTCTTTTAATCAGAAGCATCTTGGTTATTAATCCTATTTAGCTCTTTTAGGGCGTTTTTAGCTCCATATTTTAAGGAAGGATTCACATGATAGTCTATAGTTGAATCTGCCACAAAATTCTTGGAAGTTGCACTGATTATCCCGTTTTGAACCAGATTCAAGTGCCTTGGAAGCAGGGCGGATCTACGTTAATCGTGCGGGGTGCTGAAGCACCATTAACCCCGACGCAAATTCTGTATAATTAGATGAAAAATACAGGGAGTATTGGTATAAAGAACTAGCAAGTACCCATTAAACAAAAAGTTTTCTGGGTGCTTTGGTTAAGAGGTGAGAATAGAGTACACAAATATGAAGTGGTTAGGGATCAATCTTGCATGAACCAATTTTTTTATATGGCCACTGAGTGAGTACCCACGACCTTAAAATTCTGAATCCGCCACTGCTCGGAAGCTTTTACAAAGTGCTGGCCTGCCCCTCTAAATATTTAAAAAATTCTACTCAGCGCGTTTTGGGGTATTCTTAATGGTGCGGAAGAACAAGGGAACTTGGACGATGCCACCAAAGCCATTCGACATCTCCGTGGTGCCTTTTCTGCACTTTTGGAAACTATAGATATAAGGTTTACACAATATCTCACTGTTACTCCTTGCATCATTGCAGAGGTTTGTTTTTCTTACTATACTGTGGATACTTCCTTTTTGGCATAATACATAAACACGCACTCAAACTTGACAGCAGCTGGAAAGTATGTCATTCAACTTTGGGTGTGTACAAATAGGCACTTTAACTTGTATAAAATTGAACACTTAAAGAAAATGCTGATGTGGCACACAAATCAGGTGACCAAACTTGGCCTCAACTGGCAAGTATGCCCTCCAACTTTGGGTGTATACAAGTAGGCACTGTTAGGGACATATTAGATATGCCCTAAATCCAATCTCATATTTGATGATTTGAATATATTTTTGTGAATGTTATTTGATACAAAAATATATGGCATTTGATATTCGTTTATCATAGTTATTATTAATTGCTTGATTAATTTAATAAGGTTCTTGATTAAATTTTGAAACTTGTCATCATGATAAGTATTTAAACAAAAACTCGACCCGAAAGGAACCCCGGTAAACTGAAAAGTAGTGAATGAGACCCCACTGATCTCTAGAATACCTGTCGTGCAAAGAATCCGCTGGTACCTGTCCAAAAAGTCCTACGCATCCTCAGACTCAGCCCCACTGAATGATGGACGCTGGAGTCTCCCAAACCTCTCAAGTCTCATATGCTCATCATCAGTCATAACGGGACCCACCTGGGCCTAAGCAGCTGCAATCGGCTGGGCTGGTAGTACCCTCGGTGTCTGAAGTCCCTGCATCACTTACTCTGAAGTACGAGCGGTGGGGGTATGAGTACCTCCCCCGACATGAGAAGTGGCTGGTGCGGCCTGAGCCGAAACTACCTGAGCAAGGTCAGTGCAAACAGTCAATATCTAGGCCAAAGCCTCTTGAAGGCCTGGAATCACAATGGGCACAGCTGGTGCCTGAGTTGACTCCGCTGGCTCAACCACATCCAGAACCTGCTCCTGAGTTGGAGCAACTGGTGGATCTGCAGGTGATGCTGTAGCTGCTGTATGAGCTGCACCTCTGCCCCTACCGCGACCTCGGCCTCTCGTGGTCCTAGCTGGTGGTACTGGTGGCTTGCGGTCCTGTCCAGTAGCACGTGTCCTCACCATTTGTGAGAGAATAGAACAACAGAAATTTAGTGACGGGAATCAACAAATTCGTACGACAAGAATAGAAGAATGTGAAGTTTCCTAAGGGTTCGGCAGCCTCTCGAAGATAAGTATAGACGTCTCTGTACTGATCCGCGAAGACTCTACTAAACCTGCTCATGACTCGTAAGACTTATGTAACCTAGGCTCTGATACCAACTTGTCACGACCCAATACTCGACCTGTCGTGATGGCACCTATCGTAGTACTAGGCAAGCCGACACCTCGCACATACTAACACTTTTAAATGAAAAATAAGAATAACACAGGTTTAAATCATCAAACTCTCAAAAACTAGATAGAAGGCCAAAACCCAATACAGTAATTCCCAACATCAGGGTGTCACGGAGTATTTGAGCGTCTATACAACACAAGTCTGGAAATACTGTCTATAAAAGACTAAAACTAAGTACATAAAGTGGAAAGATAGGGAAGGAGAGACAAGGACTGCGAACACGCGGCAGCTACCTTGGAATCTCCAACGATCAAGCGCGTAAAGAAATCAACACCCACCGTGACCAGAAGCACCTGGATCTGCACACGAAGTGCAGAATGTAGCGTGAGTACAACCAACTCAGTATGTAACAAGACTAAATAATGGACTGAAAGTAGTGATGAGCTTTATGGATATAATTCAATTTACAGAAATTTCAAACAAAAAGATACGCATACTTTCAAGTTTAACAATCAAACTCAGTTGCAAGTAAGATAGATCAATTCTGAATGATATGAGGAATACGACCTCCTATATCTACATGCCAATGTACATGTTGTATGTAATGTACCACACTAAAAGTTTCGTGCACTCACACTTTCGGAATACTCAATCACTCAGTACTGTATATGGCCAATTCAGCCCAAGAAAGATCCATCCCAAATATATATGTATCAATTGACAGTTAGTCACTCAGTACTGTATAAGGCCAATCCAGCCCGGGAAAAATTCATCCCTAAATATAAATGATTCGGGCAAGATCCATGCCCAGAGAAGATCAATCCCTCAATATAAAACCACTGCGCTCATTGTGAGTGTGCAGACTCCAAAAGGGCTCCTACAGCCCAAGCGCTATACGAAGCCAGATCCAGGCATAAATAAATAAAACATGCTACGTCGTGCGCCCGATCCCATAAATATCACTCATAATCAAGCCCCCAGCCTCACTCAGTCATCAATCTCTCCAGTCTCTCGGGCTCTCAGTAATCATGATAATCAGCCCAAACAGCAATGATATGTTGTATCAATAATAAACAATAGAGACTGAGATGTAATATGCAGGCAAAACTATCACTGAGTATAAAAATAGTAATTTAGCAGATAATTCAACATGTATACGACCTTTGTGGGTCCCTACAGTGCCAATACATAATCAAAACATAATTTCTAACATGATTTTTCAACTATTCAGTTCCATGATTGACTAAGTCATAATTCCTATGGTGCATGCTCACATGCCCGTCACCAAGTATGTGCGCCACCTCCAAACCAATCACATGACACATATTACGGGTTTTCATATCCTCAGAACCAAATTTAGGACTGTTACTTACCTGAATCCGAACAAGTCTCTACTCCAACACACCTATGCCTCGCGAAACGGCCTCCGAATGCCTCGAATCTAGCGACCAAAAATGTGATACAATCAACACAGGCTAAAGGAACCAATTCCATAAGAAAATACTAAACTCTTAATCAAAAGTCAAAAATCGACTCAAAAGCCGGCCCCCGGGCCCACGTCTCGAAACGCGATAAAAGTCACAAAACCTGAAAGTCCATTCAACCATGAGTCCAACCATACCAAATTTGCAAAAATCCGACACCAATCGCCACCCGAATCCCCAAATTCAACTCTCCAAATCCCTAGCCTCAAACCCCCAAATTACACCTTAAAAACACACAATCTAGGTAGGAAAATCAATGGGGAAACAAGATTATCGAACAAAAATGAGCACAAGTGACTTAACTCAAGAAACCCCTCGAAAATCCTCTCAAAAATCGCCTTAGACCGAGTTGAAATGTCCAAAAATAAAGAAAAATCGTGAACCCTTGAATTCAAGTGTTCTGCCCAGCCTTTTCGCTTCTAATGTCATTTAGCCGCTTCTGTGGCACCGCTTCTACGTTCGACCATCCGCATTTACGGAACTCACTCAAAGCCGACCAACCACTTCTGCGGTCGCAAACCCCGCTTCTGCAAGTGCGCATCTGTGCAAATCATCCGCTTCTGCGACACTCCACGCTTCGCGGAAATCATTCCGCATCTATGCTCCACATTCCTCAATCAAACCCCCGCTTTTGCGTTACTCCAGCCGCACCCGCAAGATCGCACATGCGGCCAACCCCTTGCAGCTGCGATCACACCAGAAAATTCCCAGATTCAGCAATGCACTAAATCCCATTTTCGATCCATTAATCATCCGAAATTAACTCGAGGCCCCTCGGGACCTCAACCAAACATACCAACAAGTCCTAAAACACGATACGAACTTAGTCGAGCCCTCAAATCACGTCAACCAACATCAAAAACACAAATCGCTCCCCAATTCAAGCCTATTGAAATTAAGGAAATTCTAACTTTTACAAACGACGCCGAAACCTATCAAATCACGTCCGATTGACCCCAAATTTTGCACACAAGTCACGAATTACACCATGGACCTACTCTAACTCCCGGAATCCCAATCCGAGTCCGACAACCACAAAGTCCACTCTTGGTCAAACTACTAAATTTCCAACTTTCGTTATTTCAAGCCTAATTCAACTAAAGACCTTTAAATCACAATCCGGATACGCTCTAAGTCCAAAATCACCCAACGGAGCTAACCGGACCATCAAAACTCCATTTCGAAGTCGTCTACACATAAGTCCACATCCGGTCAACATTTTCAACTTAAGTTTTCATCCTTGAGACTAAGTGTCTCAATTCATTCTGAAACCTCACTAGACCCGGACCAACTACCACGGTAAGTCACTTAGCAGTTATAAAGTACCAAATGAGCAGTAAATGGGAGAATGAGGCTACAACTCTCAAAACGACCGGCCATGTCGTTACAAATCATGGACTTGATTATAGTATGTGGCCATACAAACAACTGCAAGAATAGCCATTTTTAAGAATAGATCAGTACGCCTGACCAGGTCCAGACTTTCATACAAAACAAGAATTAAATACAACGAATATAAATGGAAATTACAGTTCTGGTCACCTCAATTACAATTCTCAAAGATGATAATGGACATCAATACTTTTTAATATATGCAGAAATCAATAATAGCTACCCTAAATAGGACATAATTAATCTTCAGCTTAATCTTCTTTCCACTAACGACTTCAATTCCACTCCTTAGTTTTAGAGTTTATTAATCTGGCCAACTAGTGGCCAGATCTACAAACTATGGCCATGTAATCAGTAACGACAGCTTTTTGCATCCCCAATTTACTTATTCCATACATAGAATACTATGATAACCTTCTGTTTGAATTATAGCTAAATCTGCAGATTTTAAACAAAACTTCAACCTCATTCAAGACTAACAAATGGTTTAACAACTAATGACATATGCTTAATTGACCATAGATATCAAATTGATCCATATAAGTGTTATATTTCGAGCTACTTCATTGTTTCCATCCAAATTGAAATGAAATGCTCATTAAGCTACATTTAGGATAGCAACAAATAGATACACAGAAATCAAATAAGATATATGCATTTCTGGTCCTTTGATAAAATATAATACGAAGAAAGCTTGGCACTGACCTAGTTGAGCAAGGAAAACACTAAGCAAGCCAAACAAAGGCAAGAGATGAGAGAAATGAAGTTCAGCCACACATGAACAGTGAATCGACAACTTCTTTTTGACCAAACAGCTTTAGAACACCCAGAAATATGGAGGAACAAAACAGTTACAGCTTCAAAAAGTTTCTAGAAATCATCTTTGCAGCTTACTTTCTTTTATAACCTTGTTTTGGCTTTTCAAAACTTTTGTGTTTTAGAACTCAAAATGTATTTCTTTGAACTTTTAGAATGCTTTTCAGTTGTTCTCTAGGTGTATGCAAGTGTATGAGTGAGAGTTTTATGAATGAATGTGTGTGTGTGAATCCTGAGATGAATGTGAGTGAATTCTATGAGTAAAAACTGTGTGTGAGTCCAGGAGAGTGTGTGCCTTATATGCAAGGAAAAAGGAATCATCAGGAAATGTTTCCAACCCTGAAAATAAGAGAAAAGGCATCTTTTCTCTAACAGATTTGGACAGCCGTCCTTTTTTCAAATATTCTTCTTATTTTCAGCACCTTTTCTGATAGGCTTGGACAGCTGTCCCTTTTCAAATATTCTTCCTTCTTTTAACAACCCCCTTGACCTTCTGTTATTTACTCCCAAGTCCTAACATCTTACCTGTTCTTCTTTTTTTTTTTACAAATTAGTCCCTTTTTATCTTCTAGGAGCTTCTAAATTAATTTGAGAACGGATTCTCCTAAGTTTCCTATTCCCCTTAGCCCCTCAAATTCCTATTAATATACTCTTTAACCCTTCTTTTTTACTTTATTTCATCACTTTTCCCCTTGTAATTCTAACTTGCCCAGTTATAAGGGAGGGTTTGATTAGTTCGGGGTCTTTGGCTGATGGAAAATCGACAGCTGATATCGATCAAAGGCAAAACGGGGTCGTTTAGTATTACAAGGGGACTGGACCGGATATGGGAATTGGGTTGGGGCGGACTTGGAGCAATTGGGCTGTCCAATTTCGCTTGGCCCAGTTTAAAAGTGAAGCCTAAACAATCCCCTTTTCTTTCTTTAATTTCACATTTAACCAAATTAATTCTAATTGAATCCATTTTGCCAAGATGGCCTAATTAGCAATTAAACTAATTTAAACTAAAATTGAACTATTTGATTACCAACATGCCAAAAAATAAGCTAATGTAATTTAACTTTTTATGATTTCAATTATCAATTATGCAATTAATATGTAATCCTAAACATGCAACTAAAATCCAAAATGCAACAAGTGAAAGATAAAATATTTTTTGATGATTTTTTTAGGATTTTAAAATATTTTTAAATATGAATGCAACTAAATGGAAATAAATGCAAACAAACAAACAAAGAGAAGTTCCTAAAAATTCTAAAAAATAAAAAGACACAAAGAAAGAATTATTTTTGTAATTTTTTTAGGAGTGATTTAGGCGGGGCAAAAATTACGTGCTCACATATAATATATATACGAAAAACATTCTAAAATGTTCAACAAAATATTAAATTTGAACTCATAATTTTAAACATACATCGAGTTCAAAGCTAAAGACCATACATATCGGTCCTATTAAATTAAAATTATGAAATCGACTCCCATTGTGAACAACAACATACCGACTAGACATGCTTTTTCCATGGCCGGCAGGAGGCAAATTTCACCGCCGGCGCCGGTGAATAATAATTTTCCGGCGACTTTAGATTGCTGAAAGCTCTTCTCTCCACTACATCATGTGAACTTGAACCACACTTATTCATTATCATCCTATATCTAAACAACAACCCTTTAAATTTCTTGATCTTTTTCTCACTTCTTTTCTCAATATTCTCGTGTTGAGCAGCATGACTGGTTTCTATGTATTGATTTAACTCCCTTGAGATTCTTTCAATCTCATACTTATCAAGAAGGGAAATATCATTTGTACTATTACTAGTAGTACTAATTAATTGTATTGGAACAAAAACATTCTCTGGTGACTCTTGCATTTCTTGAACTTCCTTAATAACTTGTACCTTGTACCTTGATGGTTCTTCTGCCTTTTTATTCCTTGAAAGGCGATCTTCGAGGTCCAGTAAAAAGTCACTCCTTATCTCGATCTTATTAAAAGAGGAAGCAAACATATCAAAGTTTTTACGTACTTCTGCGCGACCATTGGAGTCTGAAAGGCAATTCTCAAAGTCCAGTAAAAAGTCACTTTTTATCCCGATCTTATTAAAAGAAGAAGCAAACAGATCAAAGTTTTTACGTACTTCCGTGCGACCACTGGAGTCTGATCCATGTTGATACAAAACCAATGCTGCTGCTTTTACTAGAGCTAAATCATCAATAGGAGTACTAACTTTTGATGATTTTGTTATGTTGAAAGAAAAGGGAGATGAAGATGACATGTTTAATTTTTTTCTTGAAAGAAGAAGAAGGAAAGCAAGAGAGTGTTTTTTGGATTGGAATGCTAAAAGTTCCACGCTTTTGTGCGATGCAAATATTGCACAATTAAACAATGGCTCATATGTATATGGTTTAGAATAAAAACTATATAAATCTACTAAAAAGTGCACTTGCCCAACGTCTATTTTGACTTTAGAAATTGATTGTTGGACATATAAGAATAGAACTCCCTACTCTATTTATATGAGGAGGGTTGAATTATGGGGATGAAATAATTTCTCTAAATCATACATGAAGTTCTTATGCGTACACTAGGTATATGTATGTATATATTAATTGTATTTTCAATGTATTTGACCGTTCATTTAGGTGTATATCATTAAAAAATTTAATTGTAGATAGTGAGGAGCGGATATTAAATTCGCTTATAAAAATAAAACAGGGTAGCATGATGTACAAGACATCCCGCATTCACGCAGGTCCGGGAAGGATCACACCGTAATGCAAACATTAGCAACTACTTTCACGACTCGAACCCGTGACTTATAAGTTACAACTTCACCATTTCTCTAAGGCTCCCCTTCAAATCCACTAAATATATAAGAATATTTAGCTCAGAACCTGATCCATTGTTTCAGTTATTATTATTTATTAATTTAATATTATTCTATGAACCCATAAACTTTATATCTTAGATCCGCCTCTGGAAATATTTTAAAATATTGCCCAAAAAAAGCATCAATTTTGTAATATGGCCATTAATTTGGCTTATTTTTAAGTGGGGGTCAAGCCTTCATGACATTTGTCATGACATAATATCCACTATAATAAAATTTGCAGACCAAATTTTCTAATATTTGCCATGACATAATATCCACTATAGCATAATTTGTGAACCAAGTTTTCATGATATTTGCCGTTAGCTTCTCCTCATCTGAGAATACACCAATTCAAGATCTTTTCACTCTTGTCTTTCTTTCTCATCCTTTATTTCATTATAGAGTATTTTTGTGAGAGTGAGTGTTGGGAAACACTTGTGTGAACCCTTTCTTTGGAGTGATCTTGTGAGGTTATTCTCTTGGGGTTTTGGGATTAATTAGAGTATTTACTCTAATTTTGTACTCTTGTTGGTATAGTAAATTTGCTCCTCTCCGCTTGTGGACTAGGTCACCTTGACCGAACCACATTAAATTTGTGTCTTCTTTATCTTCTTTAATTGCCGTTATTATCAACTTGCATTGTCTTTGTTATTATCACTATAATATTATTTGGCTAAATTTCGCACTACCCGATTTCCTGATCCTAGCAATTTTCCGTGACACAGGTTAGAGCTGGAGCCTATATGCTATGTGTATATATTAAATTTGAGTGAGTCATTTAGGGGCCCCAGAATGACTTTGTTAGGTAAGAAAGTAATAATATATTAAGGGTTCTATGAAAGTTTGGTTTGAATTTTTCAGTGGTCACTCTCTATCATGAAAATTCTGAGAATCTATTTCTGAAGATATTTAATTCTCAATGATGATAGATTTTGGTTTACGTTGACTTTTTTCAAAAATAAAAAGTTATACTTAGCTCACTGTTATATATTATGTTCTTCGTTTTAGAAAAGAATAAAGGAGTTTTGGAGCGTGAAAGTTGAACTTTCTAATTCTCTTTCTCAAATCGAACATCGTTTTTTAATCCTTTTAAGAATAAATTCTATTCTTTTATTTTATTTTATAAAATATTGGCCTTGGATAAATTATCATAAATTGTTTACGAAATAAATCTCCAGTAAATATATGTATGAAACGGGTTAAGATATTTGTCTCGCGTTCAAATTCGAAAGTCCCCATCCAAATACCGAACCCATAAATTTCAAATAAACTTTTGCGTTAAAATTACTTCATTTAAATATTGAGTGGAATAGTGATATTTTTGTCGTCAAGCCAATGGTACATATCTGCGTTCAGAATAACAAACTTATCAATTCTTTTCAATCAATTTGAATATTAAACTGCAATGAAGTTTTGTATTATTATGTAGACTCTTTTAATTACGCATCAAGTTACTATTTAAATGATTGAGATGGAAATGCAAGTGTTCTTTAGTATAATGTGAATGTGAAAAAATATTTGGTTACGGAAGAATGAGGTCTTTATCACTTGCAATTAAGTAAAAATAAATAGCTAAACTAAGACTATAAAAAGTTAAAAAATAAAATTAAGATAATTATACTTCTATATCCAATCAAACAATATGGTGTAGCCGTTGGCTGCTTTGATTAGTCTAATCAGAATGTTTAAAGTAAGTGTGTAAACACAACTCTTATTACAAAAACAAAATACAAATTTAATAATGTATTATAATAAAATCAAACATAGACACAAAATACAACAACAACAACAACCCAGTGGAGATCCACAAGTGAAATCTGAGGAGGGTAACGTGTACGAAACCTTACCGGCTCCTAATCTGAAAAAGTAGAGAGGTTGTTTCCAAAAACATCGACACAAAACAAGCACCGAAAAATATAATAAATACGTGACATGTTTCCTTGTATAATTTTATTTAAATATAGCATTTTACAGTCAAATCACATCACACCACCTTCTCTTTTTCTCTTTCCTGTTTTATTTTTCTTTTCCCTACAAATCTCAGGGATTACAAAGTAGTTGCATATCCAATGTCTGCTATTGGTTTGATCAAATCTTTACATTCATCTCCGACTGGTTTTCCACTTATTTTTTCATCTTTTACTGCACATGCTATGGACAAATACATGCAGTTACTAACTTCTACACCTTCCTTTCGTCGAGCGTTCAACTTCTACGCCCTCCTTTCTTCGAGAGTTCAACTTCTACGCGCTTAATTTCATCTTTCAACTCTTGTAAAGCAGGCTTGCTAGATCGATCAGGGCTCGAGGTATTGTTAACATTTAATAGATCAACTAGATGCTTCAAGCACAAGAGGTATTCAGCTTTTACTCCAGGAGCATCAGACAATGTCTTCTCACTAACAAACTACACAACAAAGAATAAAACCATAAGACAGAATATACATCGTATATATTTCGTCAACTAAAAGTAAAAACACTTGATGAGATTCCAAAATAGTTGTACAGCAGAAAATCAGAAAAGGCTCATTCGCCTTACCGATGTAAAACTTAGATGTAGAGTCTGGGAATAGTATTCTGTCAATAAGTTCAAACAAACAGTCTACTTTTTGTGTGTTACAAAACCTTGATTGTGGGAACCATCTTGACTAGAGTAATTACAATTTTGTAGTAGTTTCTAAATTTATGTTCTGTTTTTTTAAAAAGAACATCGTACGCCCAAAATCAACTTACGTCATAGTTTGCACAAATAAGAATTGAAATATATGCTGCCTCAATCATGTAAGATGCTATTGTGACATCTAATTTTTCAATTGGAGAGCCTGGACAGGTCTGAAGTCCTTGTACTTTGCTTTCTCTGTCCTAATATACTTATAAAACATATAAGTCACCAGAACTTGTAAATTTATCCATTAAAAGCACACCAGCTATTACCTCAACATTATTAAGAAAGGACATAGATTTCCCTATCATAGCATGACGTAATAGATTTCCCGAAGAATCTTTCAAAAGTATTTACCAATTAGGTAATTTCAGCTTTATTAAGAGACATAACATCAAGACCTGTGAGTCTACCACTGCTATCAATAACTCTTTAGAAGTTATTAAACTATTGCATGAACAGGATATAAACCGGTATAGAAACCAGTTTAATTATCTTCATATAGGACTAGTACAAGTAGCTGTCAAACCATTATTTAGGAAAGGTTTAGATATCCCTATCTGTGTACTCCTTAGAGATGACCGTCTCCTTAATTTTGACGATTCTCTATTAGGCGTCCTTCAAAGTAACCTCGCCGATGGCCCGGTTTACTTCAATTGCTATCCTAATTTCTCGGTAGACATCAATGATCCCAATATCATAGATGCCTTGACATTTAATGTCAAAACCAAGAATATGAATAGTAAAATCAACACTCGCGAAATAGCGGTAATCTACAGAGTCTATTACAGACTCATGACAACTACCCTAGCCCCTAAGGCTAGAATTGAAAGTACTAAAGGAGTGACTATGCTCATGGAAGCAAATCACGAACACAGTACAATCTTTGTACCAAGACTATTAAATTGGAATGACATACTTTCCAACAATGAATGGCATTTTGATGCCATAACACAACCTCTACGTTCTCACTCAAAAAGATCACAGATTGAAAGGGTAATTCAATTTCCCGACGGATCAATCGATCTTAAATTCCTTGAGAACCCCATAGGAAGAACTTCTTCAGTTAGAAGAACAGCTTCCTCTAAAGCCTCTACTTCAAAACCTCAAAAAGAAGAGGAAATTGAAGCAGAAAACTCCTTCTCACCTTCTAATGATAAAGGCGAAGTCAAGGGAGTGGATTTCTCAGGAGAAATCCCCAAAGTTCATTATCAAACCAATTCCTTTTCTAGTAGTCCTACTGCTAGTGAAATGGAACCTCCTTCCAAAAAGGATTCTCTTCGAATGATTAGGTCCGATGAACATTTTACCCCTGATCCAAAAATCCTCAAAGATTTATGGATCCATCCTGACAACCAAATCAAGCGAAAATGGTATACCAATACCTATTCTCTCCAACAAAGAGAAACATTTAGAGCTCGGTGGATAACGGACATGAAAAGAATAAGATGTGAAATCGAATTCTTCAAAAGGTTCGAAATATCCGGTCAACTCGAAAACCAGAAGGACTCACTAAACGTCCTCATTAGAAAATGGTACACCATTAACAATGAGGTAATTGAATCCTCAACTCCTCCTCTCGAAGGAATCAACATTCCTGTAGGAAACGAGGTTCTTAGTGCTACTCCTTTTAAGAGGAAAAGCGAAAAACCTCATTCTGTCACTACAAACGAAGACTTAGACAGAGTCGTACAGCAGGTTAATTACTCTAACCAGCTTCTTCATGTGGTTTCTAAACAGATAGAAGAAACCAAAGAAAAAACTCTATTCAAACCACCTCAACCTTCTGCTTCTAAAGCTCCCAAAATGATTGAACCCAATCCTATCTTTAAGATGAGCGAATTCTCTAGAGACAAATATCCCAATCTTAGTGAAAACTTTGAAATCTCTGGAAACATCATTGACAAGATCAATGAAAAACTCTCCAAGTGCAGTATCTCTGAAAGAAACAATTCGAAAGACAAGAAAGTGAGCACCATCAAAGAAGATAACAATAATCTTCAACGACTTTCAAATGATCGGTATCATAACCGGAAAAACTACTACAAACGTCCCTCATTTCCTGACGTTCAGTTTGAGGAAAATATTTTCCTAGCCACATCTTCCCACGAAGGAAGAAGCATCACTGAATGGAACATAGACGCTCTTGCAGAGCATCAAATCTATAACAAAATCCATGAAATGGGAGTGGCTATAACCGCTTACAAAATAAGAGGTTCCACAGATAAAGAAGCAGCTATGATGATAGTTGCAGGCTTTACTGGCATGCTAAGATATTGGTGGGATAACTATATCACCGATGACATTAAGCAAGCCGTCTACAACGCTACTGCCATCCAAACAGTCATGAAGACTGAAGAAGCCAGCACTAGCACTCAAATCAGTAAAGAAGATGCTTGTGCAACCCTTCTTTATCAAATAGCCAAACACTTCATTGGAGAACCCCAACTCTTTCAAGATAGGAGTCTTCAAATCTTAAACAATCTTTCCTGCCCAACGCTAGAAGACTTTAAGTGGTATAAAGATTCCTTTATAACCAAAGTTATGATTCGACCAGATTGCAACAATGATTTCTGGAAAGAACGCTTCATTAGCGGACTTCCTCCTCTCTTTGCAGAAAAGGTACGAACCAAAATACAAGACAGGTGTGATGGTAAAATTCCTTATCATCAAATAACCTATGGCGATATAGTAAGCCTTATCAATGTTGTAGGGTTAGAACTCTGTACCGATATTAAGCTGAAAGAGCAGCTTAAGAAAAATCGCTCTACATCTAGAAGAGAATTAGGCAGTTTTTGCCAAGATTTTGGCTTCTCTAAGGTTGCAGCCCCCTCTTCAATCCTTCATAAAAGGCATAAGAAGTCTAGCTCTTTCAGAAAAGTTCATCGTAGCAAATCTCGTAGAAAATCTACAGAAAATCCTGCACCTCCTAAGAGAAAATCTTATCGTCGAAAATATCGCAAATCCAAAGACTCCAAACCTGAAGTCTGCTGGGATTGTGGAAAACCAGGTCATAGAGCCAGTGAGTGCAAATCCAGCAAAAAGAAGAAGAAGATCAATTTTCTTGAAATCAGCGACGAAGCTAAAGAAAAGCTTTACTCTATTCTCGAAGAATAAACTTCTGAGTACTCCTCTGATTCTGAGGACTTTAGCGATGATGAAGAAATCAATGTCGCACATGAGTCTAACTCTAGCCAATCAGGACAAGAATGCAACTGTACAGAAGCATTCTGTAACTGTGATAACACCTCTCCAAGAATTAGAGTCTTGACAAACGACTCTAAGGAAACTCTTTTTGACATTATTCAACACATCAATGACGAAGAATCTAGGAATAAATATCTCCTAGAACTCAAAAAACTCCTTCTCTATCATCAAGAAGAAAAACTCAAATCAAAGGTCATTGAGCCTTTTTCTATGAAACAAATCATGTCCAGATTTGAAAAGGCTCCCGAACCTTCAATTGGTTATCTCAATCACGAAATCTCTACACTCAAAAAAGAGATAAGAGAAATCAAAATCAGACTTTATGAAGTTGAAGTCGATAATCTAACATAACAGATTTTTCAAAAGATCGATAAAGAAAAATCTGAAGATTTTAATCTCCCAAAAGAGGATGACTTCATTAATGAAGAACACCTTCTCCCTGACCAAGTTTCTACTTCAGAAACACCTGGTCAAACGCCCGGTCTTTCAATCGTCACTTCTGTTAGACCTCAGAGTCATCATATTCCGATTAAAATTGTTATCAACAAAAATTTTGTTTTAAACAAAATTGCTTTATTAGATAGTGGTGCAGATCGAAACTGTATCGTCAAAGGATTAGTCCCTACTAAATTTTTAGAAAAAAGCACCAAAAAACTATACTCCGCTACAGGAGAACCTTTGAAAATTAATTACAAGCTTTCAAAAGCCGATATCTGCAATAATGGAATCTGTTTCACAAATGATTTCGTTATCACTGAAGATATCAATGAAGATGTCATCCTTGGAATTCCTTTTATTACCCAAATAAAACCTTTTGTTACAGTTTTAGAAGGAATTATCACAACAGTTCTGGGCAAAGAATTAAGCTTCCCTTTTATCAAAACTCTTTCTCAAGAAGAAAGTAATTTTATTACTGATAAGACTATTTTTAAAATAAATAGACTTTCTCAACATATAACCTTTTTAAAAAAGGAAGTTAAAATCAAAAAAATTGAGCAGTTTTTAAAAACCTCGGGAATGCTTACCAAAATCGCCAACCTCCAAACTCAATTTGAGAAAGAAATCTGCTTAGATTTTCCCAACGCCTTTTGGCAAAGAAAAAGGCATATCATTGAACTTCCTTACATAAAAGGATACGATGAAAAAAGCATCTCCACCAAAGCAAGGCCAATTCAGATTAACCATTCTTTAATGGAAACTTGTAAAAAGGAAATTACAAGTCTCCTAGAAAATGGAATCATTCGCCCCTCT
>MCJB01000905.1:1190-21095 GCA_002018475.1 Nicotiana obtusifolia | reverse complement strand
ATACCCTACCCCTATCCTGAGACGGATCTACAGTACTAACTATGAATTCACGTGACCTTAATAATTTTTGTTCAGATTATATATATGTATTTCGTAAAATATTTCTAAATATTTTGTTTATGAACTCTGTTATTATTTTATATTAATTTGAGATATTTTAGAAATTATAAACTTTAAATTTTGAATTTGCCCCGATCCAATCCTATCATTTTGGTTCTAAAGTCACCTTTTTTTCTAAAATTATTCTATCTTTATTACTTCTTATCTACATGTTTGTTGTTCAATTTCTTTGTCTAAGTAGCTTTTCTTTCTTTCACCAACCACAATCTTTCCTCTTTTTCCACTTGAATACCTTCTTTCAAAGAAGGAAAGGTGTGAAAGGAGTTCTTGGATTGTAGCTCCTTATCTAAAACAAAAAAATTCAGTACAGAAAAGGGCTTTTTTTTTTTTTACTTGTGAATTTAAAATTTAGTCGTGATGAATTCATAACTTTAAAAAAAAAATGAAATAATGTTTATCTTTTTTTTTTTGGTTTAATAATATGAGCTCAGTTTGATGATTTTTGCGGCATTATCGCAGTTGTATGTACTTGCATTTCACGTCCCTTTTTTTTTTTACTATATGAAATCCACACTTTGACACCTGAGATTCCGTAACGAGTGTGCACTATCTATGGAGTGGAGTGACTATCCTTAATCTCCTCTTCCCTATCTCCCCCTTTTTTGCCTTCGGCTATTACCGGTCGGCAAGGCTTGGCCCAACATTGGATTTATTTGAAAATTACCAAGGTGGCATTCATTCAATCAAGTCTTTTATGCCTATGCCAGCCCAAACTAATTGACTTTTTTTGAAAAGGAAGGAATGCAGGGAAGAAGTCTTTCCTTTCCACTGGTTCTTGAAAGCTATTAATCCCCGCTTCTCCCTCTCGCATCGGTTCTACATCAGATGATGAGCCCATGCGAGCCTTTGTCCTATCTGCTTCTTCCTCTTCCCAGGAATGAAGAATTTTATAAAAAAATGATTTTCTTTTTTTTCGCGGTGAATGAAAAAGTCAGTTCTTTTTATAATCTCATCCCAAAAATAATTGAAGAGAGTTATCTCTGAATTGGGACCGGCCTTCTATCCCAGAATGTTCTATTGATTAGGTGGGGGATGCTTTCTTTGTGCATGATTCTCTCTTTTCGCAGAAGAATTAGGGAACGCAAGGAAGAAAGAATTGAAATTTACTGATTCGATTAATAAATACTCGCGTTGAGTGGGCCCACTAAGGGGTAAAATGCTCCCTCTAACAAGTCATATATTCCAACACTCGAACTCGAGGCTTTTAACTAAAAATACGACACCCCAACCATTTCACCATACCCTTCGAGTACATTTAAATTTACTAGTCTTAGGGTGCGTGCTTCGCGCGTATAACCTATATTAATAATATAAAACTTTTAAAAATTAAATACTTTAATTAAACTTTGTATTTCTTACGTGCAATTATTAAGTGTCATTCGATAGTATTTTTAGAATCTGAAGTTTAGTTGAAGGGTATAATAACTATGAACATTGGGCTAAGTTTTATCTAATAATAGTATTTGTATATAACCAGAGAATGAAACATAATTTTCACAAAAGTCTTTCTCTATATTTCTATTTTTTATTATTACTAAGATAATTAAATTATATAAAAGTAGTTAGTTTAATTCTATAATTAATATAATTTAAATTCCTGAACGTATTTTTCAAATATCATATGAAATATTAATAAATAATATTTTTGTCATTTTGAAGTTCTAATATTAGAAAAACTAACACGAAAGATATTATTATGTTACATAATTCAAATAAGGATAAGAGTTGAGTTGTTTAAGGTAAAATCTTAATTAATTTAAAATTTTAAATATTAGAATTTTCTCCATAATACAAATAAATAAATAAATATTTAATAATAAAAATTTAGCTGATATAAAAGTCTTAAATATTTAAAAATAATTATATTATTATTTTTTCAAATGATTAAGTTAAAAGTATTTTACCTTGTTTTTCAATTATAATGAGTTATATGTTTATGTTTTCAATTTTTTTCCATATATTATACAAGATATTTACGATACAACTTATATAATCTAAAGAAGGAAAATTTAATTGATTTTAAAACTTTTAATCTTTGAGCACAATTTCTTAAAAATTACATAATAAAAATCATTACAATATGTTACAGTTATAAAATAAAAGTTAATATCAAACTAACATGTAAATTTAAAAAATAAATAAATATCAATATAAAGCTTAGTTGGTTAAATAAAATTGAGAAACACAATACAAAGGCTAAAAGAATTTAAAGTAAAATAAAGTGAAAATAAGAGAGGTATTCAAAACCAGATGAGAAAATATTCATTAACAGATTAGAGTATTAGATAATACATTTATAATGAGTAACAGATTAAAATACTTTTTTTTAATAGACTCAATGTTAATTACTATTATTTATTACTTACTCATTTCACACAAATATCTTTACATAAAATTTTTGATCAACTTTATTCTCCAAAAATAAAGGAAGAAAAATTATATAGGACCTATAATAAACAAGATCAATGTGAATTTTAATTTGATTCTTTCGACTCTTTATTTATTGTTCAATTTAACACCACAAAGAAAGTATAGATTATCAAAATTTCTAGGTTAGACTTTATATATTACTTAATTACTATGTTTATCTTATAGCTCCATAAGGTAAAATTTTAATTGATATTTAAGTTCTAAATATTTAGATTTCGTGCATAGTAGTTCAAAAAAGGTAATTATTTAATATGCAAGATTTTAGTTGATTTTAAAGTCTTAATTATTAGCATAATTAAATTATTATTTTGCCTATTATAAAAATTTATTTAGGATGAAACAGTTCGTTACGGTTACCACCAACGACATCATTCCGGCAACGGCTTCATTTTTTCCGAAAGCATGGAACCGCACTCATGAACGCCTTGTTTAATATTTCTTTTATTAGGTATTCTTTTATACTCGTATTGATCCTCTATCTTTCGTCTGTTTCAGCAACTCGATGGGTCCTGCAAATGGTTGAAAGCTTGGACCAGTGGGTTTAAAAGATCTTGAATGTTACTACGTCTTAAAGACGCACGTGGAAAGAACTGGCCCTTAAATATGGGTGGAAGGCCAAAAATATGGTAACTCAGACTCACCTTGTTTCAGTTTTTTATGTGAAGAAATTGATTGGTCATTTCTTCTTCTCTCTAAAATCAGGCCTACCCGCGGGCTCTGTAGTTGTCCCCCAGGAGGACGTTTTGGCTGATCCTGCTAACGCAGCGAGGCTGCTTCAGGAGGCGCTTACTCGAACGACTGTCTCCAGTCCTGCTCCCGGCACAAGTTTTTCTTTATGAAGTCCCGGACCGGAGGAAAAACAACCAAAAATAAGACGCTCTTCTGCGGCCAGGGAGAAGAATAAAAGGTCGAATAATGTTGCCCCCGAGTTGTCTCCGGTAGTTGTGGTGACTACCCTCCCTCCGGGGCCGGTCATAGACACTGTGATGATTGACGGTGATGGAGAAGCTAATGATGGGGGAGCTTCTCTAAATAGAAGGCGACGATCCTCATCAACTCAGCAGAATGCTCAACCTGTTGAGTTAGTTACACCATCCGAGGATGATGTCTCAGCGCTCTGGGGGATACGATATGGTGAAAAATGGCAACTCCCGCTTCCATATTAGATAATACATTTATAATGAGTAACAGATGAAAATACTTTTTTTAATACGCTCAGTGTTAATTACTATTATTTATTACTTACTCATTTCACACAAGACTCTTTACATAAAATTTTTGATCAACTTTATTCTCCAAAAATAAAGGAAGAAAAATTATATAGGACCTATAATAAACAAGATCAATGTGAATTTTAATTTGATTCTTTCGACTCTTTATTTATTGTTCAATTTAACACTACAAAGAAAGTATAGGTTATCAAAAATTTCTAGGTTAGACTTTACATATTACTTAATGACTATGTTTATCTTATAGCTCCATAAGGTAAAATTTTAATTGATATTTAAGTTCTAAATATTTAGATTTCGTGCATAGTAGTTCAAAAAAGGTAATTATTTAATATGCAAAATTTTAGTTGATTTTAAAGTTTTAATTATTAGCATAATTAAATTATTATTTTGCCTAATATAAAATTTATTTTTAAAGGGTAAAAAAACCAAACGATATTTTGCTAAGAATTTCGTGCTTTTAATATTATATATATATATATATATATATATATATATATATATATATATTTTGTTGCGAATCTACTTGTTGGATCCGCTACGGATTGTCTTCCACTTTCTATTAGTACTTACGTGTCCTCGTGATAGCTTACTTGTTTTCATTGAGAATTTTGAATATGATAGTATATATATTTAATGTTTACCAGTAAAATGGCACAGTTCAATTTATACGTGGTTTTTAGATACATGAATTAATTCAATCTTGAAATAATAAGATAATTGAAGAAATATATAACACTTAGCCATGAAAGAAAGACGAAATGACAAAAATAAAGATTCCGGTAGTGAAGCCTCTAGGCGCAACAATAATAAGAACAAGAACAGAAAATAAGAAGGTAAAATTGATTAGAGCTTTGAGTAGATTGTATTATTAGTTTGCCAAAAAATTCGTGTCCTTATAATGATAACAAAGCTCACTATTTATAACAGAGCTCATTATTGCATCTTTATGAGCATTATTCTTTCCGATGACAGGCAGGATCGTTGCCGTCGGTTTTGGCTATCCCCCATCTTAGGTTCCACGTATCCCTCTTTTGTGCTGTCACGTAGCAGAGCATATTTTACCCTATACAGATGGTCCCGCTGCTTTCCGGTGACATAACTTTGTGTCACCAGGAAGTTGGAAGAAACACTCTTTTGGCGAGAATTACTAAGATCCTCTCTAAAGGCTTCTGACAGTTGATTAGACACACGTGTCTCCGCATTTAATGCCCCGAACACGTGTCATCCCACGATTCAACACAGCTTTTTTCGATTATCGAGGTAATCATGACCATGAATTTAGCTGCCAAAACTTTTACTTATACGCATCAACCTTCTTCCCTTATACTTCATAATTTTTCAAACCTTCTAAAATTCTTCTTGCTCTTAACAAACCTTTCTTTAACTCCCTTCAAACAAAAACGCTTTTCTTTCATCCAAATGGCTTGTTCTTCAAAGAACATTAGCTCTTCAAAGGGCAAGAACAAAGCTGAGGATGTTGCTCCTTCAACGGTGGATTCCATCATTCCTAAAAGTCTTGTTACAACAAATGACTTCGAAGAGAAATTTCCTTCGGCTCTCCCTCGCATATGGGTTGTTGGCAGATATCCTTCTTCCATCCGTTCTTCCAGTATTCCTGTTGTGAATGAAGGCTGTCGCTGCCATGATTTGGATATTGTTGCTCCTGATTTATCGGAGCAAGTGACCCTACCCATGGAAGGTTTTACATATTTTTACACGTAACCATTTACTTTGGGTGCGTTCTCTTTGAGTAGAGAGCTTGACTCTGTTATTGCATAATTCTACCTCTGCAATTAGGATGCTGCTTCAGAAGGCTCTTACTCGAACAAGTGTCTCCGATCCTGCTTCGGGCATAAGTTTTTCTTTATGGAGTCCCCGACTAGAGGAAAAACAACCAAAAATAAGACGCTCTTCCGCGGCTAGGGAGAAGAATAAGAGGTCAAACCACTGTTGCCCCTGAGTCGTCTTCGGTAGTTGTGGTGACTACCCTTCCTCCCGGGCCGGTCATAGACACTGTGATGATTGACGACGATGGAGAAGCTAGTGATGGCGGAGATTCTCTAAATAGAAGGCGACGATCCTCATCAAATCAACAGAATGCTCAACCTGTTGAGTTAGTTACACCATCCGAGGACGATGTCTCAGCGCTCTGGGGGGATACGATTGGTGAAAAATGCCAACTCCCGCTTCCTGTCCCAGTTGGCGCGCCCGATATTTTGAGGCTGAGTATCGGGTCCCTTCCGTCCTCAGCTGACGAGCAACCAACAACCAGCACTGCGTTTGCTGCAGCTGCTTCTCACTCTTCAACTCTATCAGCTTCATCTCTATCTTCACCAACACTAGCAACTGCTACATCATCTCTAGTGGTCGCACCTGACCACGAAGAAGGTGTTCCTCTTCCCTAGTCCCTAGTTCATGGGAATTTGGCGCAAAATTATGTTGCCCCTTCTGAAGATCCACAAAGGAGGAGGAATCTTACTCTTTCGGTCTCTACCGGATGCAACTTGCTATCCCGTCCCAGTGGAGCTTGCTAATTATCTTAAGCCTTTGGCTTTAGAGAAAGATTGAGAAAAGATTCAGGCACTCTCGGGAGAGTGTTTGTTGAACAACGGCATACACAACGCTGCAGGTGTATATTCCTTTCTTCATTTGTTATTTCTTCTATTTTTCCTAAACATATCCTGAGTTTTGACTTTCTTGTTTTGTAGGCCAACTTTCTTGCTTCCAAGGGCCTTCAAAGGTTGATTCCTGAGAAGGAAGAAATTACCTCCGCACGGCATTAGCTTTTGACAGAGCGGGAGCAAAGTGTCACTCACCTCTCAAAATTAGAAGCCAAAGCCACTGAGACTGCTGTATTAGAGGCTCGTTTGCAACAGAGCGAGCAAAAAGTGAAGACCCTTAGCCGATATTGCCCCATTGAGGGTTCAGTTTGAAGAGGCTAAGGCCAAATGGATTGAAGTTCAAAATGCCATTCTTGCTGCATCCAATCGTGAGGTTGCCTTTGTTGAAAGATTGAATAACTTAGAGGCAACCTTGAACTCTAAAATTATTTTGCAGTGAATGGGGTAGTAGGTAAAACTAAAGCATATTCTTAATTTGAAAATTAAAGTTAAGTTGAAAAAGGTATTTGAAAACTACATTTAGACTTACCTTTTTAAGTTGTTTTCGAAAAAAAGTTTAAGAGTTATAGACAAAATGAAATGTTGTTGTAAGCATAAAATTAATACATTATACCTACTCTGCTTGAACTTCTAAACTAAAAATAAAATTCATGTATCAGAATTACTATAAGGCATATGAGGACTTATATAGCATAATGTTTATTTCTTTATAGAATTAGCTAAATATAATTAATACTTATTATCTTTAGAAAATTATATTATTTCATTTAATCTTTTTTATAATTCAAGACACTTTTCTTAATTCTCATTTATGTGATTTTTAAAAAAATGACTCATGACACAGAATACACATGCAAAACGCGTACACTAAGACTAGTCTTATAGACACCAATACACATGTCAACTTTATAATGTTTAATAAATATCTCCATAATATACTCATATGCCAGTCTCCTATGATTATATAAGAGAGCTCAAACCAAACATTGAGATCCTCTCTGGCATAGATATTGCATCTGCATGACTAAATAATAATAGCAACATGTCCCCGCGCATTAATCATAAGACCGCAACACGTGATGTTTGAGTTAAATGCACATCACGGGTTCGAACCCTGGCATGGACAAAAGATTAACGTGGAGAAGAATAGAGAGGCAAGCCTATTATTCACGAGCTTTGAACCGGGCGCCTTTGATCCTCAGGAATTTCTCGATTATCTAAATAAATAAAAAAGTTACAATAGCAACCTGAATAATACAACATGGAGACTAGTGCAGATATGTTAGTTAAGAAAGCTTTCAAACTAGTACTAGATTCACAAACCTGAGCCAGTGTTGATAAGGGTAAAGTATTCAAGAAAATTATGGTACAAAATAATCATATTAGACATTAATGATACCTTTCAGATGGAGTTTCAAGTGCAGAATCAGATGCATCAGGGACATCATCCTGGATGGAAGGACCATGTTTGCCTGTTCTAAACAGAGTTAGGAATTTTTTTGACACCATCATACGAGAAGCCTTATAAGGTAATGCTTCAAATTGTTGATCTATCAAAATCTCCAAGTTATCTTCATCTTCCAAACTACCATTAAATTCCGAGAGTGTGGTGCAAAGTGTGCGTTGGACTTCGTTGACCATATCCTATATGCAAAAGGAATTTAATCAGATTAGCATTTGATTTGATTTATAATTATCCATAATTGTACACAACGACTATAAATTCTCTGCTTGATAAATAATTAAACTTTATATTTCTTCCCCATATTCAATAGGATTAACGAATAAGTCAAAATGTTAAGGTAAAAAGCTAATATTGTAATTCTATGGGGTCCGGGTCAAGGATCCCGGGCTCACGCGAAAGGCGTGAGCTATAGCACACGAAAATATATAAAAATCGAGCCGTGTTCTCGTTTTATAGCCCTAAAATGAAATGAGGAACAGTCATGCCGGGTCGGTGACCAATGTTCCTTAGGTCGTTTCCTATTGTCCGGATAAATTTTAGGTAGTTCAGGTCCGGGATCCCGGGCCCACGCGAAAGGCGTGGACTATATAGCACACGAAAATTTAAAAATCGGGTCGAGTTCTCGTTTTATGGTCCTAAAATGGCAAAAAATGAGGAACAGTCTTGGCGGGTCGGTGGTCAATGTTCCTTAGGTCGTGTTCTATTGTCGGGTTAAATTTTTGGCAGTCCAAGCCCGGGGGCCTGGGACCACGCGGAAGGTGTGTGCTATAACACAAGAAAATATAGAAATAGAGCCGAGTTCTCGTTTTGTAACCCTAAAATAAAAGAAAATAAACAACCGTCATTGCGGGTCGGTGACAAATGTGACGTAGGTAGTTTCCAATTGTCCGAATAAATTTTAGACAGTCCGGGTCGGTAGTTCCGGTCCCATGAGAAAGGCGTGGGCTATAGCACATGAAAATATAGAATCGAGCCGAGTTCTCGTTTTATAGCCCTAAAATGCCAAAAAATGAGGAACGGTCATTGCGGATAGATGAGCAATGTTCCTTAGGTAGCTTCCTATTGTCCGGATAAATTTTAGGCGGTCGGGGTACGAGATCCAGGGCCGACGCGGAAGGGTTGGGCTATAGCACACGAAAATATAGAAATCGAGCAAGTTCTCGTTTTATAGCCCTAATATGCACAAAAATCAAGAAAAGTCATAGCGGGTCGGTAACCAATGTTCCTTAGGTATTTTCCTATTGTCCAGATAAATTTTAGGAGGTCCAAATCCGGGATACTGCCCATGCGAAAGGCGTGGGTTATAGCACATGAAAATATAGAAATTGAACTGAGTTCTCGTATATGGCCCTAAAATGAAATAAAATGAGGAACGGTCATGCCGGTTCGGTGACTAATGTTCATTAGGTCGTTTACTATTGTCCGGATGAATTTTATGTGGTCCGGGTCCTAGATCCCGGGCCCACGCGAAAAGCGTGGACTATACACACGAAAATATAGAAATCGAACCGAGTTCTCGTTTTATGGCCCTAAAATGAAATAAAATGAGGAACGGTCATGCCGGGTCGGTGACCAATGTTCCTTAGGTCGTTTACTATTGTCCGGATAAATTTTATGGGGTCCGGGTCCGAGATCCCGGGCTCACGCGAAAGGCGTGGGCTATAGCATACGAAAATATAGAAATCGAACCGAGTTCTCGTTTTATGGCCCAAAAATGAAATAAAATGAGGAACGGTCATGCCGGGTCGGTGACCAATGTTCCTTAGGTTGTTTACTATTGTCCGGATGAATTTTATGGGGTCCAGGTCCGGGATCCCCGGGCCACGCGAAAGGCGTAGGCTATAGCACACGAAAATATAGAAATCGAGCCGAGTTCTCGTTTTATGGCCCTAAAATAAAATAAAACGAGGAACGGTCATGCCGGGTCGGTGACAATTGTTCTTTAGGTCGTTTACTGTTGTCCGGATGAATTTTATGGGGTCGGGATCCGGGATCCGGGATCCCGGGCCCACGCAAAAGGCGTGGGCTATATCACATGAAAATATAGAAATCGAATCGACTTCTCGTATATGGCCCTAAAATGAAATAAAATGAGGAATGGTCATGCCGGTTCGGTGACCAATGTTCCTTAGGTCGTTTACTATTATCCTTGAGATTTTATTCAGGTGTGTCATCCAACTCATGATGAAGACCCTCAGATTCCCTGCCAATCAAGTGTCTCCAATGAAGAGGAGTTCCTCGAGTGTTTAGCACTGCCAACAGGTATTGAACAATTCGCTCTTCACCAAGAATGCAAATGCAAACTAGAATAAGGAATAAACCTGCTAAAGCCAGCTTTAACCACGTTTCTATGTCTGGAATGCTTGGAACCAGCACTCCTGGAGTGTACAACACATATATGCTAGGTTGATGTGCAATCTGTAGACAATGATGCATTAGCATCAGAAAAAATAATATGCAACAGCAGACAATTCAATATAACATGCTGCCGTGTACATATAAAATCAAAAACATCATCTGAACTCAACGACTTGAAGCACTTAACTAATGGGAATTTTTTATAAGCTTTACTCTCATCAAGGACTTCTTTCGGCAGTTAAAAGTATTTAAGTCCTTTCTCTCTTCTCGTTGAGGTGAGACCAATTAAAATGTATAACTACCCCAGAGAAGGTAACAAATTGGCCGACTATCAGACAAGGGTGTTGGCTGTCTGATGAGAAATAGACTTCCTCACTCTGTTCTTTAGTTCTGATATGCTTAGAGACTCGGATGTGACTGAACATCTTCTAGTAGGATGTCATTGTGCAATCAAAAATATGCATATTCTTGAGTTAGACTGCAAATATCCTGGTTTCTCCTCAAAACGGTACAGGGATAGCTGCAGAGCTGCACGCTTCTGCTCAGGCCTTTAATGTATCAGAGAAGAGGCAATTGGACTCAACCTTCCAATAGCTATAATCTCTTGGGCTTCACGCTGCAGTATATGCATTTTACTTCTCTTAAAATATCTATAAAACCTTATAAAATACCTAAACCAATGTGAAGCAGAACACGGTCAGCATTAAAGGAATGCTTTTTTATCCAAGTCAAACAACAAAGGACTAGAGCAACTGCATAATGTATAAACTGGAAAATGAAACATTGCAAGATATATCCAGTACAAATTTCTTCGTCTATAGTACAACAGCATGGAGTGCAAAGAATTTTAGCCATCACTGACCAACTAACAAAAGCATAATCTGATAGCCAAGTTGTATAAATATTTCTTACCTTAAATCCAGCAATATCTTGAGTAACACCAGGCAAAGGCCCCACTGTAGCTCTCTTCATCTTCTGCTGCACTAAGACAACGGTTAAAACCATCAGTGCTTGAAGTTATATACCAACATCCCAAAAGAACCAAGTAGTCCTCCAGAAGCACAGAGCAGAATCACTAACAAATGATATACCTGGAAATCGAGATAATGCTATTTGATGGATGGAATTGATTAAAGCTTTCCGACATTAGGAACACCGACCAGTCCACCATGACATGAACAGTAGGTTCCTTTGTAATAAGTTCCTTCAGTTTAAGCTCCACAAGATTGAGAAGCTTAGACACAAATAATTGAGAACACTTTAGAAAATCTTGGAGTAAATATAACTAGAGGTAAGGCATGTTTGAAAACCTTACTGCAAATTTAGCATAGCGAAAATATTTTGCTGGATTGCCACGGTTTACAGCGCAACAACCATATTAAGGCAATAATGCCATTGATATTTGTTAGATTTTTACTGTACAATGCCTGCATGATAATAGTTAAATAAAGACTTCCTCTATATTTTCCAATGCTTCATATATGTGTTACCACTGTCATGTCTCTAAGATTCCTGTGACAATAGAAAGTTATCGTGTCAAAGGAAGCAAGAATAACAACAACAAAAAACCCAGTCTAGTCCAACAAGTGGGGTCTAGGGAGGGTAGAGTGTTACCCTTGCCTTTAAAAAGGCAGAGAGGCTATTTCCAGTAGACCCTCGGCTCAGGAAGGAAAAAGGAAAGGGCAATAACAAGCAAACCAATCTGACAACCAAAGGGAAAATACAAAACTAACACTAAGTAATGCAAACAGAAAACCGAACCAAGGCAGCAACAAGTAATAACAGCAATCTAGGGATAAAAAGAAGTACCCGAAGGACACTAAGAGATATATCAAAGCTACTGTGACAAACAAGGGCAACACTCGACTACCGAACCCTCTACCTTTATTCTCAACCTCCACACCTTCCTATCTATGGTCATGTCCAGTCAGCTGGAACGACGACATATCTCGCCTAATCACCTCACCCCAATACTTTTTCGGCCTGCCTCTACCTCTTCGTTGGCCCTCCAACGTCAGCCTCTCACACCTCCTCACCGGAGCATCAGTGCCTCTACTCTTAATATGCCGAAACCATCTAAGTCTCGCCTCCCGCATCTTATCTTCCACAGGGGCCACGCCAACCTTGTCCCTGACAACTTCATTTCTAATTCTATCCAACCTGGTATGCCCGCACATCCATCTCAACATCCTCATTTCAGCCACCTTCATCTTCTGTATATGGGAGTTTTTGACTGGCCAACACTCCGCCCCATATAGCACAGTCGGTCTGACCACCGCTCTATAGAACTTACCTTTAAGTTTCGGTGGCACATTCTTATCATACAGAACACCGGAAGCAAGCCTCCATTTCATCCATCCCACCCCAATACGATGTGTGACATCCTCGTCGATCTCTCATTCCCTTGTATAACAGACCCAAGGTATTTGAAACTTTCTCTCCTATGAATGACTTGTAAATCAAGCTGCACGTCTTCGTCCACTACCTGAGTCGCGCTGCTGAACTTGCACTCCAAGTATTCTGTTTTGATCCTGCTCAACTTGAGACCTTTAGACTCCAGGGTGTGCCTCCAAACCTCTAACCTCTCGTTAATGCCACCTCGCGTTTCGTCAATCAGTACAATGTCATCCACAAATAATATGCACCACGGTACCTCCTCTTGAATATGTCGCGTCAGCGCGTCGATTGCCAGGGCAAACAGAAATGGGCTAAGGGCTGACCCCTGATGCAACCCATCACAACCGGGAAGTGTTCTGAGTCCCCTCCCTCTGTCCTAACCCGAGTCTTAGCTCCATCATACATGTCTTCAATAGCCCTAATGTATGCGACTGGAACGCTGCTAACTTCCAAACATCTTCACAACACCTCCCTCGACACTTTATCGCAAGCCTTCTTTAAGTCGATGAACACCATATGTAAATCCCGCTTCCTCTCCCTATATTGCTCCATCAACCTCCTAACAAGGTGAATGGCTTCTTTAGTTGAATACCCCGGCATAAATCCAAATTGGTTCTCTGAGATAGACACAATCTTCCTCACCCTCCGCTCCACCACCCTCTCCCATACTTTCATACTATGACTCAGTAGCTTGATACCCGATAGTTGTTGCAATTTTGGATATCACCCTTGTTCTTATACAATGGGATCGTCATACTCTATGTCTCTATCTCCACTCCTCGGGCATCTTCTTCGTCCTAAAAATGACATTGAATAACTCAGTTAGCCATTTCAAGTCGCTTTTCCCCTGCTCATCTTACGCATAGCCCCCTCTACCTCCTCAAGTTTTATACGCTTACAATACCCAAAGTCCCGACGACTCTCGGATTGTTAAGTCACCTAGCACACAAAAATGAAATGCATACCTGGAAAAAGCTTTTCCCCTATCCTTTTTACATCTGGCTCACCAAAAATAAAATCTAAAGCATCTTTTCCCTCAGCGTTCCTTCATAAAATCTGGTCACTGTTGACTACGTTCTGTGGTTTTTGGCCTACTTGGGGATTCGTGGCTTTCTGGCATTATATAATTGGAAACTTGTTGTTACCGTAAGTTAAGGGGGGAAAGGATTGAATAGTTCTAAAATTGGTAGATTCAAAAATCAGTTCAGGCATTTAAATCGTACTTGATAATTAAATTTTTAGCTAATGAAGTCATTCTAAGAATACTAACAGAAAGCTCCAGAAGTACTCATTACAACTGATAACTGTGCCAAGGTGCTCAAAGATAATAGTTGCTGCATCTTTGACCTATAAAACAAATACAAAACAATGAAACAACAAGCTTCCAGCTAAATGGCATGGATAAAATGTCACTAACCTTTTGCACAGAACTTCTACTATGTGCATTTGTTGGGAGGCATTCTTGTTTACATGAATCGAAATACCGAATCCACCTCTGCATAGAATTAAAACAATAAGTTTCACTGTTACAGTTGTAAATGCCAATATTGAACCAGTCCTAATTTAGGTAAAATACATTCAACAAGTACATTTTCCATAGTTAAAGGGGGAAAAGGAGAATGTTGGACTAGGGAAAAAGACACCATGCTATTTGTGTCACATGAAAGACAAAGCAGTCCACCAAACACTCATCAGTTACACTAGCGCAATGAACCTAGCACACATATCAAAAACAGCTTTGAGATTTAGTAGCTTATAAAGAACACTGTTCCAACGAGTGAACAGTTTGGTGCGTTTGCTTCGACAAAATGTTTCCTATGGAAATTCTTTTCTGAAGAAAGGGTGTAAGATCCACATAGCTTGAAGCGAAAAGCGAGAAGTGAAGCGCATGCTTTTTGACATGAAGCGCACAATTTACAGAATACAAAGATATCAAACATATATGAATTTAGCACTATATTAATCAAATTGCAGTTAAAATAACTAATATCACCATCTAATATACATTAATGCTAATTTTAATCCAACTCTTCAAAGTTCAGATTTAAAGAAACGACCTCTTCTCATTGGATCATTTTACACATCATTGTCTGAAGTGGACACTTGTCTGAAGCGCACTGCTTCACCCATGAAGTGATAACCCCTCGCTGCATATCATTCCGTCGCTCTAAGTGATGAAGCAATGGCTTTGAGGAATACTGCATCTACTAATACAGGAAGTAGAGTGCAGGGATGGGCACAATGATGGTACTTTAATAAACATCAGAGTATTGAAGGCTATGAACTATGTTTATGTTGGTTGAAGCAAGTGAGCAGAGCAACAAGTAAGATATCAACATTATCCTTTCCATTTAGATACTCCTTAGAAGGAATGAGTGGCTATACTCCCAAAATACCACCAAAGAGAAACACTCGAACAAAAGGTAACGATGTAGAAAGAAAAATAGTTGAGATAGACAACAATAATTTTAAAATTGAACGCCATAGTTTATTCTTGAAGTGCTTCTTAGAACGTTCAAGTGCCAACACTCCAGAAATAGAACATACAACCATTTATTATTATTCATTTTGTGTCTGACGTTGCTGAATAATATGTAACAAACTTTACACATGAAAATCCCGTTAAGAACCAGTATTTCATGACAAATGAACCTTCATTTTGCTTTCCCACTTAACATAAGCACTTTAAATTATTCAAAACTTGGAATAAGGGACGAGAAATATAGCATATAGGTTAATACTCCTCTACTTCTACTTTAATTAAACTACCTAGAAGCTTATAGAAAAGAGAATTGAAAAAGGATTAGCATTTCCACATAAACATGAAGAGCTAAAGCGATACAAAAGAGAGAATAGGTACATGCATGATGTTGGGGTTGGCCAAATCTTTCTTATTGAGCGCAATCGGCCGCCTTTTTTCAGAAAGCATAGGCTGCAAGTCATCATTGGCTGAGGACAAAGGTATCTGCATAAACCACAAAAACAAGATCAGTTTCGTTTAAATTCTAATTTAACTACTCACCCAACTAAGTTTCAATTTCAAACAAGTTGAGGTCGACTGTATAAATCCTTTTGGTGACTATTCCACTCTATTTTTTTATTTTTTTTGGTTAAACAGCCATTCCGCTCTATTCAATCTATTTCATTACAATACTAAACTAATTATCTTTCTCTATATTGTTGTAATTTTTGCATGCTTGCTTGGGGCCAAGGGTCTACCGAAAATAACATCTTTACCTGCACCAGGTAGGGGTAAGGTTGCGTACTCTCTACCCTCCCCAGACCCCACTTGTGAGATTACAATGAATTTGTTATTGTTGGTATTACTAAACTAATTATCTTTCAACTACTTGAGGTCGACTGTATGAATCCTTTCTGTAATCATTCTCCTCTTTTCGATCCATTTCATTACAATACTAAACTAATTATCTTTCGGGCAAAGTTTTTGAACTTTTTTTTTGGGTATCTTTTGGGCAAATTACTTACCCTTTTCTCAACAAAAAAGTACCTAAAACAAAAAGCTTTCGGGCAAATTAGGAGTTCTCTAAAATTACTTTTAACTTTACCACTGCTTTATATTATGTCCAGCTATCTACCACTTTCTAAAGCTAAAATCCGCATATTTTTCTAGAGAAAGTGATTAACATAAAGTTGATTATTCAACAATGCCTATTTAATTTATCTGGCATACTTTCTTTTTAGTTTGTCCCAAAAAAGAAAACTTTCTATATTTAGAAATAATTTAACATTAGAATTCCAATTTACCTTTAATGAGATATCTATAGCCACACAATTGCCTACGAATTGTTTCAGACCACAAGTTTCAAAATTCTTTCTTTCTTAAGCTTGTATCTTGTCAAACAAGGCTACGTAAAATAGGACGAAGGGAGTAGTAGTATTTAAAATCAGCTTCAGTGTCAGCTAATGTCTAGTAATCACGCATAAAAATCAAGTCTTTTTAGCTAAAATTCACATATTTTTCCAACGAAAAAAAACATGATGAGTACAGAATTGAATATTGAAACTTACGCTGGCGTCACGGACTTCGATGACAAGATCGGATAGCTTGAGGCGATGGTGAATGGCACGAACGGCAGCAGCCATATGGCCAGGGAACCAATTTATTTTTCCGCCACTTTAATTGAACCTCATTTCCCCTAACCATCCATTCATCTTCACTGTGTGTGTGTGGAGAGAGAGAGAGAGAGAGAGAGAGAGAGAGAGATTGCTTAAACCCTGAATTAGGGGACTGCAGAAATGTGATAAACTCAGTTTTATTCTCTCCTGTTTAAAGGAGAAGTGCACAAATAGCCTATTTCAACGTCACCTTTAAAACATAATCAACTTTTAAAATATATTTAAAATTTAGCCACTTTATAAGGGTAGATACTTAAATAGCCGTTCTTGGGATACTATTTAGAGATTATTCAGTACTTATTTTGTCCTGAAATTATGAACTAAAAATCTTAACTTTAAGATAATTCAGAATACTTTTGTCCCGAAAAGTTGAACTGAAAAAATTGAAATTCAAGATTCACTGGCTAATTTCTAAATATTAACTTTTTAGAGTGGCTATTTGGGTCATTTCTACACTTTATAAATAATTAATATTTGAACATAAATACCCTAAGGCTAATAACAGGAAACTACACAAACACCTATTATAATCAAAGAATTTACTCGTCTTTGCCCAGTGTTAAACTTGCTATAATATATACCTTTCTAACTAAAACTAATTACCGGCCTATCCATCCCAATTTTGTTTGACCACCTGATAATCTTTCCTTTCCATTTTAAAGATCCACAATTATGTAAATACCATTAAACCTCCATCGTCGTTGCCAAGAGTACTACACCGTGATAATCTTCTTTTCAACTGATTATAAGTCATTATCGCATAAAAATAATGGATATAATTTAAAATTTGAAAAAAAATAATTGAAACTCCATATGAATGAGTTCAAAATGCCAAATCTGATTTTTCATAGTATTTTACTATTGAAATTCATTAGTTATTATTCTTTGATGTGTAGATTGCCGTTGATGCTGATTTTCGGAGATTTATTGTAAAAAAATTTAATACACCAATGAAGGACCTTGAAGCTTGAAACTCATAAACTTGGCTTGCTTGAATTTTTAATTATTTTTATCCGATTCTACATGGGGTTTGTTTGAAAAGTTGATTGGAGGTTGTAGCTAAAGTTTAAGTCAATTTGCTGAAGATTTTGACAACACCAAAAATCTTGACAGTAGAAAAAATCTTTCAAATTCTTACCATGAGAATCGACTTTCTAGAGATCGTTTTGATAGCATCATTCGATCTGATTTTGTCGTATTCAGACTAATACCAATTCAAGTCATTTTATGAATAAAATATGACCAATTAACCAACCAACAAAATCACTTGCTACAAATAAGATCTTGTTGTTGCATCAGAAGAGGTAAATGTTGACTAATCTGGCTAACATTAAACTTGGTAAAATGAAATGGTTGAATAATTGAAAAATGAGATTATCAGGAATACACATTAAATGCTGAGATTACGCATTAATTTCTGGTAGTAGATCCATAATCAAAAAAGTATTTGTGATTGTTCTAGAAGAAATGAAACAAAAGATATGATAAAGCTAGGACAATTATTATATGAGGTCTACTCAATGCTAGATGCAGAGGTGCATACTAGATCGATATGAACATCATAAGTTGTCCCGTAATAAAACGAGTTGTTGCTGATACCTTCTTCTCGGTTTCTTCTTTCATAATCAGAGCTCAGCAAAGGAAGAGATAAGAGGGCTCTATGCAGAATGTAGTCAGAAATCCATAATAGAGTCCGACCCCAATGGGCAAATTGATTATCTTCATGCACAAGGATACTAGATTTACCTTGTAGAAAAGATTGAAAAACCATCACAAACCTCCCTTATTTCTTTTCTATTGCAATTTCTAGATTATTATATGATGATTTTTGAACTTTTCATATGTAGAAAAGAAATAGAAAGAGATTGACTAGAAACGACATATGTTATGTCAATGACACTAAAGGGATATTAAATAAATAAATTTGAGATATGGATAGAATATAATGAAATATAGCCACTTTGAGATTTCATAAAATCTTGCTCCAATCTGACCTAGCTAGCTAGCGAGCGATCCCAGTTCGCGACAGAGAACAAGACAGCAAGTGAGCGTACTTTTGTTCGCCTCTTCTCCACCATGCACAGAAGTTTAAGGATAATTGTAGGTCTGTGGCTACCTAATGAAACTCCGATTCGGTCCGCCCCTGGCTAGGAGGCATCTACCTCATCCCGATCACAAGGAGAGGTTCTATGATGTGGGTATCTTTTTTCCCGTAAAGAAAAAATGAAATGCATAAGGGACCATCCTTTTGTTGCGGCATGCTCCTCAAATTTACAGATTCATAGGGGACCTCAGGCCCTACTTAGTTTCGCAAGCCTTTGTCACTATCAGTCAACTAAGTAGGACCATTTTCTTTTTGTTTGAATAACCCATTCTCATTATTTTATAAATAAAGTAGGCAAACGTATAGGTCCTTAGTAGTGTTGACAAAGAAGAAGGAGCTGATTAAAAGAAAGCGAATCTTTTCATTTTCCCTGTAATTTTGTAATAATATAAAATAGAATTTTTTTTTATTATTATATATAGGCCAGGTTAATAAGCAACCTTTTCTCTTGATCTGAGGTGCGAAGAGAAAGATTTCTTTTTTAGGACTTCCACTTGTCGATCCCAGCCCAGAAAAGTGACCGATTAGAGCAGGGCCCTATTGATAAATAAAAGAAAGGGTTTATGAGTCCTAGTCCTATAAGCCCACACCTGTGTAGAGTAGATCGTTCAACACCTGCGGCACAAACCCATTTTGAACCTATTGGAGAGTGAATAACGAATAATCCTCCAAACTAAAAGAGTTCGAGTCCGACTCAAGCGAGTGAGTGGAAGGCGTGGCAAGAGAGCAAGAGAGCAAGGAGGAAATGGAAACGAGCAAAAAATATTATTCTTTTCCCAAGAGACACGTTGTTAGAGGGGGGAAAAGCATAATTGTTTCGTTGTTTTCCTGAGAGACACACTGTTTGAAGAATAGGATGAGTTATAAAAATTAAAAACAACTTCATATATTGCAATCTCAACTTCAAAGTATAGAGGTTTTGGAGACTGATCAATCTACATTATATGGATTTCTTGTCGTTCAACCAAGTGCAGCATTTAGCCTCTTTGGAGCATAGGTACCAACAGATAATATTAAATCAATTCTAAAAAATATATACAT
>MCJB01000904.1:0-31700 GCA_002018475.1 Nicotiana obtusifolia | reverse complement strand
GCTTCTTCAGGTTCAGGTAACTCCGCTCATCAAGGATGTTAACTATTAACTAATAGATATATGTGTTCACGATATGGTCTTCTAAAGAAACTGTTTAACCTTCACTAGATCTTCAAGGTGGAGCCTCATAGCTTTAAAAACAGATTGCAAGTTTCTCATCTCATAGGAGGCCTCCCCCCCTTCCCAAAACTAGAATCGAGCCTTGTCCTTTGTCGTTCATCACTTAGCCATCCACCTCATTTCCACATCCAACACCACATAAGGGATTGGGCTCTCTCCACACCTTTGTATCTTCCTTACTCTAAAATCTTTCAACATCACACTGACAACGCAAAGGTCGTGGCATACATTAAAAGCAGTGAAGAAGTAAATCTAGAAATGGTGCATCTTACGTATTCAGGATATGATCTCCAGATTGGATAATTGTTATCTTCACAAAATCCTTAACTGAAGGGTATATTTTCACTAAGTCCTCATGAACAAAGTCGTGTAGCTCAGCAGCAAATTCCACTCCAGTTGGACCCCCTCCAACTATAACAAAATGGAGGTTGGTCCTTCGCTCTTCTTCGCTTTGGCCGGGAATGACAGCTTTCTCAAAACAATCTATTACAGTCCTCCGTATCCTTTGAGCATCTTCCACTTCCTGTACGAGACATGATTTATTCATTTCCAGACAAGGAAAATTTCGCACCTCAGAAAATATGGAAGAGAATCCTACCTTCAGAAAGTGACAATGTTCCACGACACCCGGAGTGTTAAAAGTATTTACTTGAGCTCCTACAGCTATAACCAAATAGTCATACTGTAGGGAGAAATCATTATGTCCCACCAAATTATCATTGATGCCGGAACGGCAAAATACTTTGTTGTTTTCTGGATCAATCTTTAGACATTCTGCTTCACAAAATTGAATTTCTCCACTTCTCTGCCAGACCAAATAACAAAAATTAAACAGGAAGATGAACAAAAATCTTCAAACAAAACACAATTGATTTTTTTTTTTTTAAAAAAAAAAAAAGACAAATCTAGGAGAAACTTAGCATATGCTAAATGTTAAATTCTTCAGACCAGATTAGGACAGCCCGGTGCATAAAACATCCCGCATTCACGTAGGGTATGGGGAAGGGCCTCACCCCAAGGGTTGTGATGTAGACAGCCTACCCTAATGCAAGCATTAATGGGTGCTTCTACGGCTCGAACCCATGATATGTAGGTCACACAGAGACAACTTTACTGTTGCAGCGTTGCTCCAAGGCTCCCATTTCTTCGGACCAGGTTAGAACAACCGAAAACGAAACGATCAAAAACCAAACGAATGTAGGGGCAAATGAATCTTTCTAAGAAACATGGGACAAAGCTATGCAGTCAGCCAGTCATACAAAATCTTGAGAGTACAACATAAAATTACTATTGACATGAAACAAAAACTGGAGATCTAGATACAAAACAAGTTCCTTATCGAAGCTTGTCTTACCTTCTTTATTATGTTCCGAACTGGCTCAACGATGCTACGTGCCTCAACTGTTCCACATGTGACACTAGGTAAAAGTGGTGTAAATGCAAAATAGTTTCGCGGTGAAACCACTTGAACATCATAGGAAGAAATATCAAGATCCTTTAGGAAGCTGGTACCAGCCCATCCTGTTCCAAGCACCACTACTCTCTTCTTCTCTGATACTGATTGATTATTTTCAACAACTTGTTTTCCGCCCTCTATGTTCGATTCTGCATATACCAATAGACCTCCAGTACTGTAACAACGAGCAGAAAAGTATTAAGTAGCAAAATCCTCTATCAAATATGGGAGAATAAATCAGTCTCAGAAGGCATCATAACATTTCATTCATTAAACTTCAATGCCACAAGTGGGTCACTATCGTTTAGTACTTTATACTAATGGTTAATAAAGGCATTTGTCACCATTGTGAATTCTATAAACATAACTCACCTCATACAACTTGTGACATCTATCTAGAACCATAAGAAACGCAAAGAATGAAGTAAGAAACCCATAACGACCTTTTAGTCAAGAGACAGAAGTTTTCAAAGCCAAATCAGTTCACATCTAACTTCTTAAATGAAATTGTTTTGCACGAAATTATACCCAATGACCTTAAAAATAGATGGACTTGATTTTTCACCCCCGCTTGCGCCGTGGGCAAACCTTTAAGGTCAAAAGTCAAAATTGTTGTCATGGGGCAAGAGGAGTCAAAAAATCAAGTGACACCCGAAGTGTCCTATTTGTGCAAATCACTCATTGCTTTGTTGTCATTTATCAGGCATGGCTCATTAAAAAATCTACTACCACTTTCAAATCCATAGGACACAATTTTCCTATATAGAGGCATCAGATTTGTTTGAGGTATACTGCAAAAAATTAAAAAGAACAATCTCCAAGAGTTTAC
Organism: Nicotiana obtusifolia; assembly: GCA_002018475.1. Lineage (NCBI taxonomy): Eukaryota > Viridiplantae > Streptophyta > Magnoliopsida > Solanales > Solanaceae > Nicotiana > Nicotiana obtusifolia. The sequence continues at coordinate 29,295 of MCJB01000904.1, read as the reverse complement.
ACTATTATATACAACTTCACATTATTTTGACCAGCTTTTGCACTCTTAGCAACAAATGATCACCTTGACACATTCAACTATTGGTTTATACATAGACCTAATTGGCTGTTATGTAATCATTTTTTTAACTTTCTATTATTGGTCAAATTAAATCACACCCTCTTGGGGTGCGGTCCTTCTCCAGACCCTGCGCGAACGTGGGATGCTTTGTTCGCCGAGCTGTCCTTTTTCTTTTATTGATCAAATTGGATAAATCACTAGATTAGGGGAATGAACATGTATCTACTATTGTAAAAGTGGGAAGACCTAAAGTAAAAGTTTGATAGACCAAAATGCCCATGTAAAGCTAAACCACCTTTTTTATCCTTCAAACAAACAATTCTTCTATAACATTTGCGTACTAAAATATAAAAACACATTCTAATAAAATACTATTAGATATAAATTTTCCCGTTATCGACCACTATTATACTCTTTAACTCAGAGTTAGATTCTAGAAATACTTATGAAGGAACATTTAACAATTGCATGTCAAGTTCAAATAATCTAAGAGGAGATGAAGAGATTCAATTACAACCTTAAAATTTTAATTTCTTTATATCAAATATATTCTGCTAATTAATCCCAAAAGAAAAAGACAATCAGATAACTTTGGTAGTTAATGCAAAAAATCACAAGTGAATTGTCTAACTATCGTCCATTGGCCACTCTTTGACCTTTCTACTTAAAGAAGGCCTTAAAGAAGAGCAAAAGGAAAATTAGTCAAGCTTTCAGTCAACCTTGATTGCATGTTCAGAGTAAGTAATCTTCTCGACATTACAGTAAATTATCTTCAAAATCCCTTGAATTTCATGGTTTTGAGCCCTACATCGCTGTGGTGCTACTCTATCTAGGCTTCTAAAGCAAATACAATACTCATATATCGAATACAATACTCGTATATCGAAGGCACCAGAGGACATATGTGGGGCAAGGGATTTCTTCATTTATTGAACTAACTAAATAGGATCAACATTTATCATTTTCAGGAACTTATAATTTTCTCTTTCATTTTGAATTTATAACTCAATACGTAGTACTACTATTTATGTGATTTTTCAAAATTGTATACTCCACTTATACGGGATACTTGTGCAATGTGCATGCCGGGAGACAAGTTATACACAGCTAAACAAGTAAATGTCTACACACTGAATAATTCTTCTATATAATCACCTAAAGTCACATTGATATGTCAAAAATGTCTCCTTTCAAAACAAAGAAACTCTAAATTGCCTAATTGGTTTGATACTTAACGTGATAAGAACTCTCTTTTTCCTTTCATTAGCTTCTTTGGGTCTAAGAGTAGAGGGCTTCTAACTTGTATAACACAAGACAAGTAGAAAAAGGGGCAAGTTACACATTTGGCCGGTCGGGCAAAAATAATTACATCTGCTAGTCAAATATACAAAAAATATACATATTTCGGTTATTATTTTTTTGGAACTGCTATACTATTTAGTTTTACCTAGAAAAAAAGGATAAATATTTTCGGGATCAAGTGTCAAAAGGAAATTCAGAAATTCTCCGTTTAGCACAAAATCAAGAACCAAAAAGAAAGAGAGAGAGAGGGAGAAGAAGAAAACTGGAAATAAAAAATATAGAGAACAACATTGGGCATTATTACACAAAGTAAAAGAAGCAAGTGACAAATCAACAAGCACAATAAAAATTCATAAAAAAGATGAAATGAAACAAAATTACCTGACAGAAGAGAGAAGCAGAAGTTTAGAGTAAGAAGAGTGGCTACGAAGAGCTCTGCTTAGATATGTGAAACCGCTCATCTTCTTTCCTTTAATTTCCTCTTACCAAATTTTTTAAGATTTAACACTTTCTCAGTATTTTCTAGCAAATCAGTTTTAAGCTATGGATCAGGTGAAGTGAGTAGTGAAACAAGGCATGTGAAAAACTTGTACAACTTAACTGGGTTTTATGACAAGTCTGTCTGATTGCAAAAAACGTGTCAACTTTTTATTAGTCCCAACCTTGGGATTTGTAAATTAGTAATTTCCCAGTCTACATACGTCATAATAAGAGTATAACTTTTTAAGCACCTTTTTTGCCATAGATTTTGGTACATATTTTAAGAAAAAGTTAAAAATATTGTTGTTTGTGAAACATGATCCGTTTAAAAAAAAAATTAAGTTTCCAAAAATTAATTTAGGTCAATTTTGAGTGAAATTTTTTTCTCCATTCACAAACTTCAAGACTTTTTTTAAATAAAATACATGTCCCAGTTTTCTTACCTTGGGACATGCATGTTTTATTGTGTTTAACATTTCCTAACAAAAAAAAAAATCAGTTGTTTTGTGATTAAGTGATGAATTTTGAATCGGTATTAAATTATTTTTCTTGATTGCAAATCTTCACAAATTAACTCAATTTTCTTGACATAAATATATTTTTCTACTATTAACTGATAACAAGGTATATACGATGTTCATATAGCATAAAGTTAAAATCGAGTATTTGAAGTATAATATTATGGAAAGATCGAATGTTAAAGTTTAATTGGTCCCAACCTAGGGATTTGAAAATTGGTAATATCCTAGTCTACATATGTCATACATTAATAATTATGTGAGTATGAAATTTTTAACATTTCAGTTGGGACATACATGTTTTATTGTGTTTAATATTTCCTAACAAAAAAAATCAGTTGATGTTAAAGTGATAAACATTGAATCGGCATTAAATCTTTGTTCTTGATTGCAGATCTTCACAAATTAATTCAACTTTCTTGACATAAATATATTTTTTCCATTATCAACTGATAAAAAGGTATATACGATGTTCATAGGGGTGTTCATACAAATCGAATCAAATTGATTAAAAAAATCGATGTTGTTTAGGTTTGGTTTTGAGTTTTAAAAACTAATTAAATTTGGTTTGATTTTGATTTTGATTTTAATAAAAAAACGAACCAAACCAACTATAGAAGTAACAATTTAAAATTTATTATTACCCCTAATAAATATGTAGGTATATTTTTATAAAGTTTTTAAAATTTTGTGGTACATGTTAATTATTTCATTTTTAGTCTAGTTCTTTGCTATCATAATAATCTAGTTGTTTGTCTTTACATTCTAGTTTGATTGGTAGTTTACTTTTGCTAAGTACAAGAATCTATTTTATGTTAAAAAATAATTTAATTTTAATTGAGCCCTTATATTATTCATCACTATTTGATGCAATTAATCTTTTTTTTTTGGTTTCTCAGCCGGTGTCCGATACCTGCAGTGGAGCCCGACTATATTCGAATTAGCGCCGGGTAGGGTCCCATTCGTGAGGTGACACTCCCTACCAAGGATTTTTCCATACTCATGACTCGAACCCGAGGCCTCTGGTTAAGTGAGGAGCAGCCTCATCCACTGCACCACATCCTTTGGTGGTATTTGATTAAATTATCACTAATACATCTTTGTAAATTATAGATTTCTCAAAAAATAATTGGTTTTGATAGTGTTACGCTGAAAATAGGGGTGTTCATAAAAATCCGAAAAACCGAACCAAACCGACTAAAAAAATCGATACTTTTTAGGTTTGATTTGGTTTTGATTTTGAATTTTAAAAACTGATCAAATTTGGTTTGGTTTTGATTTTAATCAAAAAATACCGAAAAAATCGAACCAAACCGACTATAAAATTAGTTATTTAAATTTATTATTATACCCATATATATGTACATTTTTATATAAAATTTCTAAAATTTTATGGTAAATATTAGTCATTTGTATTTTTAGTTTAGTTCTTTGCTTATAATAATCTAATTCTTTACCTTTACATTCTAGTTTGACGGGTAGTTTTTTTTTACTAAGTACAAGAATTTATTTCATGTTAAATCGATTTTTAATTGAGTAATTAAACTATTCAACACCATTTGATTCAATTATCATCATTCTATCTTGAAAATAATAGATTTTTCAAGGAGCAATTGATTTGATAGTGCTACCTTGAAAATATGGTCAATATGCGTTTGGTAGTATATGTCTCATACAGTATTTTAAAAGGCCTTTTCGGGGCAAGTTCGGGGGTGAGGCATACAAAAAACGCCCTTGGGCGATGGTGTGGGACAAAAGTTTCAAGAGGCGTATGCTCAGCAATTCGGTACGTACGCCCGGGTGTTCGGGGCGTACACCGGGGCTTTGGGGGTGTACACCCAAGCGTTTGAGACGCATTTTTTTAGTGAGGAGTAAGCCCCAGAGACTTTTTCAAATTAAAACAAAATTTGTTGGATAAGTCCTTCATATAATACTCAAATTCTCAAAAGTCAGTTTTGTAATTACTCAAAAGGTTTAAAAAGGAACTCAAAAGTATTAAATTTAAAAGTGAAGACCTTTTTTATTGATTGAAGCCCTAATTCATGGTCTTTCCCAATTCTTTATCTTGTCCGCTAGTCTTCTAATATCTCCTAAAAGCAACGAATATTTAATTTTTGTTTATAAATACAAAGAGAACTCCATTCTCCTTCATAGCAGCAAGTTCAAAGTTCAAATTGCAGGTTAATCACCATTATTTTTTACATAAATTATTCATCACCATTTGATTCAATTATCATTAATATATCTTGAAAATGATAGCTTTTTCAAAGAGCAATTGATTTGATAGTGTTACGTTGAAAATATAGTCGCCGGAATATGCGTTTGGTAGTGTATGTCTCATACAGTATTTTAAAAGGCGTTTTCGGGGTGAGGCGTACCAAAAACGCCCTTGGGCGATGGTGTGGGGCGAAAGTCTCAAGAAGCATACGCCCAGCAATTCAGGGCGTACGCCCAGGCGTTTGAGACGCGTTTTTTTGGTGTGGAGTAAGCCCAGAGACTTTTTCAAACTAAAATAAAATTTGTTGAATAAGTCCTTCATATAATACCCAAATTCTCAAAAGTCAGTTTGGTAATTACTCAAAAGGTTTAAAAAGAAACTCAAAAGTATTAAATTTATAAGTCAAAACCTTTTTTATTGATTGAAGCCCTAATTCATGGTCTTTCCCAATTCTTTATCTTGTCCGCTAGTCTGCTAATATCTCCAAAAAGCAACGAATATTTAATTTTTTTACAAATACAAAGAGAACTACATTCTCCTTCATAGCAGCAAGTTCAAAGTTCAAATTACATGTTAATCATCCTTTTTGTTCCTCAATGTAGAAAACTTTATTCGTTTAGACTCAAGTTTTGTAAGTAGCATATAATAGATTGTTTTGACTAGTTTTTTGTGAGGATGGAGCATATATATATACATACATATATATATATACACACACATATATATATATATATACATATATATATATATATATATCACATATTTATAGTTTTCTTCATTTTTTTTCAGTTTTACTTGTTTATAAATATTTACTGTGATTATATTATTTTATAAAATATTAAAAATTAAATACCTATGGGGCTTACGTCCCGTGCGTCGAGGCTTACACCTCGCTGAGGCATATGTAAAATGCCTCGCCTTACGCCCATGTCTTTTAAAACACTGGTCTCATATTTAAGAAAAAACCGATAAATAACCGAAAAAATAAAAAAATCGACAAAAACTGAATCGATAAAAACCGACTCAATTGGTTTGGTTTGGTTTTGTTCCAATATTTGAAAAATCGACTTACTTGGTTTGGTTCTTTTTAGGAAAAAACCGACCCAAACTGAACCATGAACACCCCTAGCTGAAAATACAATCGCCGTAATATGTGTTTGGTAGTGTATATCTTATATTTACAAAAAATCGATAAATAACCGAAAAAACAGAACAACCGACAACAACCGACATAAATCAAATCGATAAAAAATCGACTAAATTAGTTTGATTTGGTTCCAATATTTAAAAAACCGACTTCCTTTGTTTGATTTCCTTTTAAAAAAAAATCGATCCAAATCAAACCATGAACACCGCATATAGCATGAAGTTAAATCAGACTACTTGAAATATAATGATAAGGAGATGTCGAATGTTAAAGTTTAATTGAATATAAACTCTCACTTAGATGAACTTAAACTATCTCAACACTTTCAGTTTAACCTATTAATTAACTACAATACCACGACTCATTGAATATATAGACCAAAAAAATATCACAATTTAATGATAAAGATTGCATTTTCATAATTGTTTAAATTGTTCTCATTCAATAATATTCATATGTCTGCCCTTGAGGTATTAGACCTTCTGGATGATTTCGTATGCTTAAATTTTTATTTTTGGCCCCCTTAGGTACGTTGTTATTACAATTGGCACTACAATTTATATTGCGTCTAAAGTTTAATACAATGTTTTTTTCCCTTAACTTTGTAGACACATGAATTTTATTGAATTTAGTCCATACAAAATTTGGACTTGGTTCTTAAATTTGTCAAATATTGGCATAAGTCTGTATTAAATTATTAGTCCAATATATATGGATTAAATAAATAAAATTCAAATTTATTGGGCTACAAGTGATGAGCCTACTTCAATAAGCCCAAGATGTCATCTTCCTAGAGGTCCAATTTGGTGCCATGTGTCAAACAAGTAGCATGCCAAGTCAAACAAAAGAGCCAGTAGGATCATGCCACATGTCAAAATGACTAGGCATGCCAAGTCAAATTAAATGGCTAATGAAACTGTGCCACATGTACAAGTGACATGTTCAGGCCAATCAAATGCGGCCTTGTCACTCTTCAATCTGATTGGTTGGAAAGAGTTTGTTTTCATCACAACTCTTCCCTCCCACAACTATAAATATGGGTCTTCATAATTCAGAAAGGACACTAGAAGTTATAACAAGAAGACACAAGGGAGCTCGTGGATCAAACGCCGCAAATTTCTTTACAAGTTTCAAGCTTCAAGCAATCAAATACAAGTTCAAGCTCAAGAACGAAGAACAAATCAAGATTCAAGGAGTACGAGTTCAAATTAAAGTTCGTGCTAGTTGAATCCAAGATTATCATTCGTGGCAACAATCAAAGCGTTCGCGATGGATAAATCAAATTCAAATTCAATATCAAGCTCAAAGGCCCTTGAATTTATATTGGATAGACGAATCAGAGGATTCATAAAGATTGTAACACTCATATTGTTTGAAATAAAATACTATGATTGTCGCAATATCATTTTGTCTTGATTTTATTTTCTCGACGCAATTTATTGTCTACAAATTCTGGCACGCCTAGTGGGACAATCTCTACCTCTCATCTTAACTTTTCAATCACCAAAGTTCAAGAATATCGAAATGGCTTCACGAAAAATCAACTCCAGATAAACTTTCATTACGGCTGCTAATTCCAAGTTCTATGCTGATGTGGAAAGCATACTCGATGTTACCTTTGAAAGCTTTGAGCCAGTTACAAGAAGCAAAGCAAGCTCTTTAGGACAACAAGCACTTCAAGTCTCGTCCGTATCAACCCGTATTTTGGGATCTTCATCCTCAAAAGGAGTGAGATCTTCTGTAAGCACGACGAAAAAAGGGAACGACGCGCCGAAAGGATTCAAAAAGTTCTTGCCCAACTTAGTTTATCTAAGTCCAAGAAACCCTTCATGCAAGGCGATGATGATGACTTGCACTCTAGATATACTATAGCCTCCATTAATGCGACCTCTGAGCTCTATCCCAATAATGACCTATATCATTCTTCATCCTCTACGTCGATCATGCAAGCAGTGGTTATTGAAGCTTCTACAATAGAAGAACAACTTACAAATTTGACGAAAGCAATTGAAGGCTTGTCAAAGCGCATGCATGATCAAGATGCTAAACTTTTCAAGTTAACAAATAAATTGGATAGCATGGTAGAATGGAATCCACACAAACACCTTTAAATTTTCAAAGGTCACAAGAAAAGGAAACTCTTCCGAAAAGCAAGCAACGACATCCAAGGAGATCCAAGTCTCCGTCGAAGGTCTGATTCCCGTTGAAAAATTAAATAACTTCATCTTGGAGGCTATCAAAGATAAGTCTGTCCAAATTATCTCTCACATATGCAAAGCCATATATGCAAAGAATTAATAACTTGAAGATGCATGTTGGTTATCAACTCCTAAGTTGCAACAATTCGACGGCAAGGGAAATCCAAAACAACATGTAGCGCACTTTGTTGAAACTTGCAAAATTGATGGAACGTACGATGATTATATTATCAAACAGTTTGTTTGTTCTCTCAAAGATAATGCATTCAATTGGTACACAGATCTCGAACCTGGTTCTATCGATAGTTGGGAGCAGTTGGAGCAAGAGTTTCTCAATTATTTCTATAGCACAAGATGTATCGTGAGCATGATTGAACTTACAAACACTCATCAAAGAAAGGATGAAGCAGTTATTGACTTCATCAACCGCTGGAGGAGCTTAAGCCTCAACTGCGAAGACCGCCTTAGCAAAACTTCTAGCATCGAAATGTTCATTCAAGGCATGCATTGGAGTCTTCGCTATATCTTGCAAGTCATAAAGACTGAAATCTTTGAAGAACTAGCAACTCGTGCACATGATATGGAATTGAGTATGGCTACAAGTGGATATTAAAGGTTTCTTGGTTTTGAGCCTCATGATGAAATAGAAGCAGACGATGTTGAGAATGGGAGCACGTATTCATCCGAAGATGAAACTGAAAATTCCATGCATGTTGCAATGCTCCTTGACGCTTGAGCCTAAACTGCAAGTCGTAACGCTCCTTAACGGATGAGCGCAAACTGCAAGTTATAATGCTTCTCAACGCACGAGCCTAAACTGCAAGTTGTAATACTTCTTGGCACATGAGTCTGTATTATATGTCACGAAACTCCCAATTTTGAACTAAATCTTTAAGACGTAAAACTCTTCAAATTCGAGCAAAGTCTTCAAGTTGCAAAACTCTTCAAATTTGAGCAAAGACTCAAGTCGAAAGCTCTTCAAAGTCGAGCAAAGACTTCAAGTCGCAAAGCTTTTCAAATTAGAGCCAAACTTAAGATGTAAAGCTCTTAAAATTCGAGCAAAGTCTTCAAGTTGCAAATCTCTTCAAATTCGAGCAAAGACTCAAGTCAAAAGCTCTTCAAAATCGAGCAAAGACTTCAAGTCGCAAAACTTTTCAAATTAGAGCCAAACTTTATGACGTAAGGCTTTTAAATTTGAACAAATTGTTAAGTTGTAAAGCTCTTCAAATTCAAGCAAACTGTTCAAACTGCAAAGCTCTTCAACTGTGAGCTAAATCTACAAGTAACGAAGCTCTTGAAATTTGAGTGGAACTTCAAATTGTAAGCTAAATCTTCAAGTTGCAATGCTCCTTGATACATGATCCTTAAACACGTCATAAATCTCATTAAATTCGAGCCAAATCTTCAAGTGATAAAGCTTATCAAATTCAAGCCAAATATTCATGACATAAAGCTCATTAAACTCGAGCCAAATCTTCAAGTGATATAGCTCTCATTAAATTTGAGCCAAATCTTCAAGTGATAAAGCTTATCAAATTCAAGCCAAATATTCATGTTATAAAGCTCATTAAATTCGAACCAAATCTTCAAGTGATAGTGCTCATCAAGTTCGAGCCAAATATTCATGTCATAAAGCTCATCAAATTCAAGCTAAATCTTCAAGTTTCAAAGCTCTTCAAATTTGAGGTAAACCTTCAAGTTGCAAAACTCTTCAAATTCGAGCAAGTCTTTAAATTGTAAGGCTTCTTAAATTCGAGCAAAGTTTTCTTGCAAAGCTCCTTGATGCACGTGTTTAAATCGCACATTACTCCTTATTGCGCAAGTATAAACTGCATAAAAATATATATTTTCCTGAACTACGTAATGACTTGGTCCTCCTCGCCGAGGTACGTAGGCAACTTAGAGTTTTATTCTAAGTTCAGTCACATAAAGAAATGTCTCTTTATCATGATGGCAAAGAGAAGCTAATGATACTCTCCTGCAAAGCTCGAAAAATGGAGCACTATATGTATCCTTTTATCAAGTCGTGAGAAGGACGTTCCATGTACTTCTTCACCAAGTTGTAAGAAGGGTTGTGCCACACTATTACTTGAAAGGTGATGCTCCATGAACTTCACCAAGCCGGAAGAAAAGGTCGTCCAAGCCAAGTCTCGATTGATGGGATGTTTCGTATACCTTTTCGCCTCCAAGAAGTGGGTGGTGATCATATACTTCTTCATCTGATTTGTGATGGAGAACTCTCCATGGACATCTCCGCCAAAGCTGGAAAAAAACAAACATAAAAAGTCTTCTCTTCAACGCCGTAAACGGCTCGTGATTTGGACGCTCCTATCTCGAGATATGAATTTCGCAGCGAAGGTGGGCAAAACTGGAAAGCTAGCTGGGCAAACGTTTGGACCAACTTCGGAAAATTGCACCAGTTATCTAGAAAGAGTTCTGCTCTGAAATTTGAATATATTGAAGCTACAGATGTCTACTTTTTAAAAATATAAACCGTTTGTGATTTATAGGCTCCTAGCTCAAGATATATTTTTTTTTCGGCAAGACTATGCAAAGCTGAAAATTAAGCATGATAGATATCTCGATAAACTTCAAAACATTACTGCAACGAATCTATAAGGATTTCCATCGTGAAATTTGCATATATTGCAGGTCTTCGAGTTTACTTTCGAATGGAACAGATGTCTCACTGTTCGTACACTCCTAATTAAATATGTGAATTTTTTAAGGAGAGCGCATAGTGCTAGCTTTGAGGTCGACACACCAGCTGACTTTTCTATCAGATTCAAAGAATTAATTTCAGCCAATCCCGAAGAAATTTCGTGCTGAAATTGTTTTGTGTTCTAAATATTGGAGTTCTAATTCTATATGAACAAATATTTTGAAGTTTGAACGCCTTTTAGTTTAAGACATCAATTTTTCGGCCAAAAACATGATAAGTTCCACCTCATTCAAAAGACAAAGTAATAGGCATGTGCTTTGTTGAATTTTTTTGGTTGGTAGCCAACTTTGTTGACATTGAAGAAAAAGAAGGAAAAGTGTGTGCAAATTGTCAAATATAGTAGACTTTAGAGAGTGAGGCTTTGGCTATAAAAGGAGAGCTTCAACTCTCATTTCCACACACCAACAAAGAGAGAAAGAAAGAGTGAGGTTTCACAGACAAGTCTATGAGGAAAAATAGAGAGTGAACGATATTATAGTGAGGTGAGAATATCAAAAGAGGGTTGTTTCTTTTGAGTGTTGTTGTGGTTTTTGGAGTATTTTACTCGGATCTACAAAGTGTAAAATTCCTTGCTATAGTGATATCAGTTGCTCGTCTCGGGGCCGTGGTTTTTTCCCTTATTCAGAAGGGTTTTCCACGTAAAATCTTGGTGTCATTGTCACTCTTTTATTCTTGTTAATTACCATATCTCGGTGTTACGTTATTATTCCACTTTTCTTACTGTGAATATTATTTCTGTAGGGGGTTTATTCCCAACAACTGGTATCAGAGCACAAGTTCTGCTCGTTCACAGAAACACTATTCACTATCTGTAGTACTATACTCGGTGAAAAACAAAAATATCCGGAGTAAAGTACGAAGTAGCAAAATTTAACGGAGATAGCGGTTTTTCAACATGGCAAAGAAGGATGAGGAATCTGCTCATCCAACAAAGATTACACAAGGTACTAGATGCTGATGCCAAAAAGCTCGATACTGTGAAAGCTGAGGATTGGGCTGACTTGGATGAAAGGGCTGCTAGTGCAATCAGGCTGCACTTATCAGATGATGTGATAAATAACATCATTGATGAAGACACTGCACGTGGCATTTGGACAAGGTTAGAAAGCCTATACATGTCCAAAACGCTGACAAATAAATTGTACCTGAAGAAGCAGCTATACGCCCTACACGTGGGTGAAGGTATGAATTTTTTGTCACATTTAAATGTGTTTAACGGACTAATTACACAGCTCGCCAATCTCGGAGTGAAAATCGAGGAAGATGATAAAGCCATCTTGCTGTTGAACTCGTTGCCATCTTCGTACGGTAATCTAGCAACAACCATCCTGCACGGTAAGACTACCATTGAGTTGAAAGATGTCACATAAGCTCTTCTACTCGATGAAAAGATGAGAAAGAAGCCTGAAAATCAAGGACAGGCTCTCATCACAGAAGGTAGAGGCAGGAGTTATCAAAGGAGTTCGAGCAACTATGGTAGATCCGAAGCTCGTGGGAAGTTTAAGAACCGATCCAAATCAAGAGCCAGAAATTGCTACAATTGTGATCAACCAGGTAGGTCACTTCAAAAGAAATTTCCCAAATCCAAGGAAGGGTAAAGGTGAAACTAGTGGCCAGAAGAATGACGACAACACAGTCGCCATGGTGCAGAACAATGATAATGTTGTCCTCTTTATAAACGAGGAAGAGGAATGCATGCACTTATAAGATCCAGAGTCAGAATGGGTGGTTGATACAGCAGCATCTCACTACGCCACACCGGTAAGAGACCTTTTTTGCAGATATGTAGCAGGTGATTTCGGCACTGTAAGAATGGGTAACACAAGCTACTTAAAGATTGCGGGGATTGGTGACATTTGTATCAAGACAAATGTCGGATGCACATTGGTTCTAAAAGTCGTGCGACATGTACCTGATTTGCGGATGAACTTGATCTCGGGAATTGCATTAGACCGAGATGGATATGGGAACTATTTTGCAAATCAAAAGTGGAGACTCACCAAGGGATCATTGGTGATTGCAAAGGGAGTTGCTCGTGGCACGTTGTACATGACAAATGCAGAAATATGCCAAGGTGAATTGAACGCGGCACAAGATGAGATTTCTGCATATTTGTGGCACAAAAGGATGGGTCATATGAGCGAGAAGGGATTGCAGATTCTTGCCAAAAAATCACTCATTTATTATGCCAAAGGTACAATGGTAAAACCTTGTGACTATTGTTTATTTGGTAAGCACCATAGAGTCTCATTTCAGACATTGTCCGAAAGAAAATTAAATATACTTGATTTGGTATATTCTGATGTTTGTGGTCCAATGGAAATTGAATCGATGGGCGGTAACAAATATTTTGTTACTTTTATTGATGATGCTTCACGAAAATTATGGGTTTATATTTTGAAAATCAAAGACCAGGTGTTTCAAGTTTTCCAGAAGTTTCATGCTCTGGTGGAAAGGGAGACAGGACAAAAGCTAAAGCGTCTCCGAAGTGACAATGGAGGTGAGTACACTTCAAGGGAATTTGAAGAGTACTGTTCGAGCCATGGGATCAGACATAAAAAGACAGTCCCTGGAACCCCACAACACAATGGCGTAGCCGAAAGGATGAACTGCACCAGTGTAGAGAAGGTAAGAAGCATGCTCAGAATGGCTAAACTGCCTAAGTCATTCTGGGGTGAAGCAGTTCAGACAGCCTGTTACCTGATCAATAGGAGTCCATCAGTTCCATTGGCGTTTGACATCCCAGAGAGAGTTTGGACCAACAAGGAAGTGTCCTACTCGCATCTGAAGGTGTTCGGTTGCAGAGCTTTTGCACATATACCAAAGGAGCAGAGAACAAAGCTGGATGATAAATCTATTCCCTGCATATTCATCGGATATGGAGATGAAGAGTTCGGATACAGATTATGGGATCCTGTAAAGAAGAAGGTCATTAGAAGCAAAGATGTAGTCTTCCGAGAAAGTGAAGTTGGAACTGCTGATGATATGCCAGAGAAGGCCAAGAATGGTATAATTCCTAATCTTGTTACTATTCCTTCTACTTCTAACAATCCCATAAGTGCAGAAAGTAGGACCGACGAGGTTGCCGAGCAGGGGGAGCAACCTGGTGAGGTTATTGAGCAGGGGGAGCAACTTGATGATGGTGTCGAGGAAGTGGAGAACCCCACTCAGGAAGAAGATCAACCTCAACAATTGAGAAGATTAGAGAGGCGAAGGGTAGAGTCATGTAGGTACCCTTCTACAGAGTATGTCCTCATCAGTGATGAAGGGGAACCAGAAAGTCTTAAGGAGGTGCTGTCCCATCCAGAAAAGAACTAGGGGATGAAAGCCATGTAAGAAGAGATGGAATCTCTACAAAAAAATGGCACGTACAAGCTGGTTGAACTTCCAAAGGGTAAAAGACCACTCAAATGCAAATGGGTCTTTAAACTCAAGAAAGATGGAAATGACAAGTTGGTCAGATACAAAGCTCGATTGGTGGTAAAAGGCTTCGAGCAGAAGAAAGATATTGATTTTGACGAAATTTTTTCACCTGTTGTCAAAATGACTTCTATTCGAACAATCTTGAGTTTAGCAGCTAGCCTAGATCTTGAAGTGGAGCAGTTGGACGTGAAAACTGCATTTCTTCATGGAGATTTGGAAGAGGAGATCTATATGGAGCAGCCAGAAGGATTTGAAGTAGCTGAAAGGAAACACATGGTGTGCAAACTGAATAAGAGTCTTTATTGGTTGAAGCAGGTACCAAGGCAGTGGTACAAGACGTTTGACTCATTCATGAAAAGTCAAACTTACACAAAGACATATTCTGATCCATGTGTATACTTCAAAAGATTTTCTGACAATAATTTTATTATTTTGTTGTTGTATGTGGATGACATGCTAATTGTAGGAAAAAACAAGGAGCTGATCGCAAAGTTGAAGAGAGATTTGTCCAATTCATTTGATATGAAAGACTTGGGCCCAGCACAACAAATTCTGGGNGAGCTTTTGCACATATACCAAAGGAGCAGAGAACAAAGCTGGATGATAAATCCGTTCCCTGTATATTCATCGGATATGGAGATGAAGAGTTCGGATACAGATTGTGGGATCCACTAAAGAAGAAGGTCATCAGAAGCAAAATGTAGTCTTCGAGAAAGTGAAGTTGGAACTGCTGATGATATACCAGAGAAGGCCAAGAATGGTATAATTCCTAATCTTGTTACTATTCCTTCTACTTCTAACAATTCCACAAGTGCAGAAAGTAGGACCGACGAGGTTGCCGAGCAGGGGGAGTAACCTGGTGAGTTTATTGAGCAGGGGGAGAAACTTGATGATGATGTCGAGCAAGTGGAGCACACTACTCAAGGAGAAGAACAACCTCAACCTCAACCTTTTGAGGAGATTAGAAAGGCCAAGGGTAGAGTCATACAAGTACCCTGCCATAGAGTATGTCCTCATCAGTGATGAGGGAGAGCTAGAAAGTCTTAAGGAGGTTCTGTCCAATCCAGAAAAGAACCAGTGGATGAAAGTCATGCAAGAGGAGATGGAATCTCTACAGAAAAATGACACGTACAAGCTGGTTGAACTTCCAAAGGGAAAAAGACCACTCAGATGCAAATGGGTCTTTAAACTCAAGAAAGATGGAAATGGCAAGCCGGTCAGATACAAAGCTCGATTGGTGGTAAAAGGCTTCGAACATAAGAAAGGCATTGATTTTGATGAAATTTTCTCAGCTGTTGTCAAAATGACTTCTATTTGAACAGTTTTGAGCTTAGCAGCTAGCCTAGATCTTGAAGTGGAGCAGTTGGATATGAAAACTGCATTTCTTCATGGAGATTTGGAAGAGGAGATCTATATGGAGCAGCCAGAAGGATTTGAAGTAGCTGAAAGGAAACACATGGTGTGCAAACTGAATAAGAGTCTTTATTGGTTGAAGCAGGTACCAAGGCAGTGGTACAAGAAGTTTGACTCATTCATGAAAAATCAAACTTAAACAAAGACATATTCTGATCCATGTGTATACTTCAAAAGATTTTCTGACAATAATTTTATTATTTTGTTGTTGTATGTGGATGACATGCTAATTGTAGGAAAAAACAAGGGGCTGATCGCAAAGCTGTCCAAGTCATTTGATATGAAGGACTTGGGCCCAGCACAACAAATTCTGGGTATGAAGATAGTTCGAGAGAGAACAAGTAGAAAGTTGTGGCTATCTCAGGAGAAGTACATTAAACGTGTATTGGAACGCTTCAACATGAAGAATGCTAAGCCAGTCAGCACACCTCTTGCTAGTCATCTAAAGTTGAGCAAGCAAATGTGTCCTACAACAGTGGAGGAGAAAGGGAACATGGCTAGAGTTCCTTATTCTTCAGCAGTCGAAAGTATGATGTATGCAATGGTATGCACCAGACCTGATATTGCCCATGCAGTTGGTATTGTTAGAAGATTCCTTGAAAATCCTGGAAAGGAACATTGGGAAGAAGTCAAGTGGATACTTAGGTACCTAAGCGGTACTGTAGGAGACTGCTTGTGTTTTGGAGGATCTGATCCAATCTTGAAGGGCTACACGGATGCTGATATGGCCGGTGATACTGATAATAGAACTGGATATCTATTTACTTTTTCAAGGAGAGCTATATCATGGCAGTCTAAATTGCAGAAGTGTGTTGTACTTTCAACAACTGAAGCAGAGTACATCGCCGATACAGAAGCTGGCAAGGAGATGGTATGGCTCAAGCGGTTTCTTCAAGAGCTGGAATTGCATCAAAAAGAGTATGTCGTCTATTGTGATAGTCAAAGTGCAATAGACTTGAGAAAGAACTCCATGTACCATGCAAGAACAAAGCATATAGATGTGAGATATCATTGGATTCGTGAGCAAGTGGAGAACGAATCTTTACAGGTCAAAAAGATTCACACGAATAAAAATCCTGCTGATATGTTGACCAAGGTGGTACCAAGAGACAAGTTCGAGCTATGCAAAGAACTTGTCGGCATGCACTCAAACTAGAAGACAGTGCTACCTCCTCTAGATGAATGAGACTGGAGGAGGAGATTGATAAGTTCCACCTCATTCAAAAGACAAAGTAATAGGCATGTGTTTTGTTGAATTTCTTTGGTTGGTAGCCAACTTTGTTGAATTTCTTTGGTTGGTAGCCAACTTTGTTGAATTTCTTTGGTTGGTAGCCAACTTTGTTGACATTGAAGAAAAAGAAGGAAAAGTGTGTGCAAATTGTCAAATATAGTAGGCTTTAGAGAGTGAGGCTTCGGATATAAAAGGAGAGCTTCAACTCTCATTTCCACACACCAACAAAGAGAGAAAGAAAGAGTGAGGTTTCACAGACAAGTCTGTGAGAAAAAATAGAGAGTGAGAGATATTATAGTGAGGTGAGAATATCAAAAGAGGGTTGTTTCTTTTGAGTTTTGTTGTGGTTTTTGGAGTATTTTACTCGGATCTACAAAGTGTAAAATTCCTTGCTATAGTGATATCAGTTGCTCGTCTCGGGGCCGTGGTTTTTCCCCTTATTCAGAAGGGTTTTCCACGTAAATCTTGATGTCATTGTCACTTTTTTTTTCTTTTTAATTACCGTATCTCGGTGCTACGTTATTATTCCGCTTTTATTACTGTAAATATTATTTTTGTAGGGGGTTTATTCCCAACAAAACATGCAAAGCATCGACATCAACTAAGTTTTGCCATGTTACGAGTGAGGGTTGTTTCAAGCCAAATTTTGAACGATATGATTCTTCAATAACTTTCTTGTCAAGTTGCAATAAGGGGCTATCTCATGCCAAATCTTGAAAAAAGAGATGCTCCACGTTCTTGTTCACCGCGGTTGCGTAAGGAATGTCCAAGTGTTTGTCAAGATGTAAGCAGGGGATGCTTCGTGTACTTCTTTCTCCAACGCACAAGGATATGATGCATCATCTACTTCTTCACCAAAGCTGGAATGGAGAACTTGTCGTGTGCGTCTTCATAAACTACAAGAATATAATACTCCATGAGCTTCTTTCTTTAGCCATGCACAAGGATGAGAACTCCATTAGTTGCCACTAGCTAAAGTCGCACAAAAAAAAAAAAGGAGGTGTTTGCTCCACAGCAAATTGATTGAGATATGAGTTGCTCAATGTGCCACTCCACAAAAATGCTGTGAGGCTAACAAAACGCCTTGTATTCCTAGACTTGATGAGAGAACATCCTTTATGATGCCAAGATTTGAAAGAAGGGGATAATTCATGTGCTTTTCTCACCAAGCTGCAAGGAGTGGACGTTTCATGTACTTCTTTGCCAAAGTTGAGACAAAAAAAACACTTTTTATGAGCGTCCTCGCCAAGCTGCAAGAATATGGTGCATCATGTGCTGCTTTCACAAGGTTGCAATAAAAGGAGTCTCCATGTACTTGCTCGTCGTCGTAATGAAGGAGTACTCCAAGTCTCTCTCGCTAAAGTTGCAAAGGTGAGTGATGCTCCATGTACTTGCTCAATGCTGAAAGGAAGGGGTGCTCATAGTCTCTATAGCCAAAGTCGTGGCTTGAAAGAAGAAAAAAGAACTCCGAGTGGTTGTCCAACAAGCCTCGATCGAAAAGGTGGATGCGCTAAGTGCTTGTTCACTGAAGCCTCGACCTGATAAGTGGACGCTTCAACTGATTGTTTGCAAGCGACAAGCTGCAATACTTCAAAAGGGGTGCACCTAGTGGTTTCTCGTTGATGTCGCGGGAGAATGTCCGAGTAGCTGATCCTTGCCGATCACTGATGGACGATCTTCACATGATCCTTCTTTGTACAGGGATGTTGCTTCTCTCTACAATCTCAATACCTACAAAAAAAAAAAAATAATAATAATAAAGGGGCTCATGGAGCATGTCGTTCGAAATTGTAGTGTGCATATTGTCATATCAACTTCAAAAACTGATTCTATACAATCCGCGAAGAGGTTGCTTCCAATTTTTGGATATGTCATTGCTCATTGAGTCTAGGTTCTATAGAATTAAGAAGCATGGGATTTAGACTCGTCTATCTTGAGATATGAATTTTCTTGCAAACGCGCACAACCTTAAAATCAAACTGGACAGATTCAATGTCAACTTTAAAAAATTGATTTTGCTATATCCAGAAGGTTTTTATCTCTGGTTTCCATATATGTCATGCCCTTTGAAGTTGTTCTTCAACAGAATCAAGGGGATCATTGTTCTTAGGCTCCTACCTTGAGATATGAATTTTCTAGCAAGAGAGTGCAAAGCTGAAAATCAGCCCGGCTTACCTCGTGACCAACTTCGATGATGTTCAGCAGTGAATCCTGAAAGAGTCTAGCCGCGATCTTTAATAAGAATTGTAGCTCTGTGAGTCTACTTTCCATGGACGCAAATGGCTCGTGATGTTGACATGCCCACAACAAGATATAGATTTTGTTTTGAAGCTTAAATGGAGTTTAGAAGCCGGAGAAGTCTGTTGAATCACATTTGAATTAGAGTTGGATTGTGGTGTCCAATTTTAATTAAACCACGAGAGACAAGATTCCTAGAGAAATTTGGTGGTTATCATATGTGAGGATTTCTTATCTGAAGCTAAAGTCTACGTGAGAATAAAGTTGTCTCATATTGTTCAATTTTAATAGGAATATGGCATAATCCTATTTGGGAAAAAAGTCAAGTGCTATTACTGACTAAATGGCCCTATTAAAGAATCACACAGGTGCTTTACTTTTTGGCTTCGGCAATGAGCTTCTTTGCGAAGATGTAACTATTCAAGTGCGGAAGTTCCTCATCCAATGGTCCAAGATTAATGTATTTACGGGTACTTCAAGCCTAGTCTTTATAGTTAATCAAATTTACAACTCGACAAGACCTGAAGTAGGGGCATTTGTAGACACATGAATTTTATTGAATTTAGTCCATATAAATTTTGGACTTGATTCTTAAATTCGTAAAATATTGGCATAAGTCTATATTAAATTATTAGCCCAATATATATGGATTAAATAAATAAATCCAAATTTATTGGGCTAGCCCATTTAATTGGTCTATAAGTGATGAGCCTACTTCATTAAGCCCAAGATATCATCTTCCTAGAGGCCCAATTTGGTGCCACGTGTCAAACGATGTGGCATGCCAAGTCAAATAGAAGAGCCAGTAGGATCATGCCACATGTCAAAATGACAAGACATGCCACGTCAAATTAAATGGCCAATGAAACTGTTGCCACATGTGCAAGTGACATGTTCGAGCCAATCAAATGCGTCCTCGTCACTCTTCAATCTGATTGGTTGAAAAAAGTTTGTTCTCTTCACAACTCTTCCCTCCCACAACTATAAATATGGGTCTTCATAATTCAGAAAAGACACCAGAAGTTATAACATGAAGACACAAGGGAGCTCGTGGATCAAACGCCGCAAATTTCTCTACAAGTTTCAAGCTTCAAGCAATCAAGTTCAAGTTCAAGAAATCAAGTTCAAGTTCAAGAAATCAAGTTCAGCTCAAGAACGAAGAACAAATCAAGATTCAAAAAATACAAGTTCAAATCAAAGTTCGTGCTAGTTGAATCCAAGATCACCGTTCGTGGCAACAATCAAAGAGTTTGCGGCAGGTAAATCAAATCCAAATTCAATATCAAGCTCAAATGCCCTTGAATTTATATTGGAAAGAAGAATCATAGGATTCATAGAGATTGGAACATTTCATATTATTTAAAATAAAATACTACGATTGTCGCAATATCATCTGATCTTGATTCTATTTTCTCGATGTATTATCTACAAACTTGTCTATCCCTTTTTCGTTATCCCGAAAGTTCGGCCTATAAATACAACTTAAAGTTAAACTTTTCACAATATAGTGAAGTGGAGAAAGGCTAATTTTACCTCTGAACTACATGGAATGGAGAACTACATGTCTATCCAAGTTACAGCGGTAGCAATTTTGAGCTAAGTGGCTAACGGTAAGGACATGTTTGTGCTAAAAATGACACGGAAAACAAAGTTATCACATTGAAATTTGACCGTTTGGCCTTCAACTTTGGCCAGTGCTAACAGAGGAAAATTAACAGAGGAGTTGTTGAGAACTGTAATCGCGGGCAGATCTACATTATCACAATCAATGTCACGTAACTGCTTCGTCGAAAATCTTTATACATAATCCAAATGAAGAAACAAAAGAACAGTAAAATATAATAAAGTGACACCACTTGCCACAAAGAATTTAGTAGCTTATGCTGTTAGTGTTTGAAGATTTCTATGTGAGGCTGCAAGTTCGAACCTTCGCACCTCATTTTATGTTTTACTAAATACTTTTGTGCCTCATCTAAGAATTATGCATGCCAAAAGGGGTTAAACCGTTGACCTCTTAGAGATTATCAAAGCACTAAACCAGTGGACCATAAGACACAGCTGATGAGACCATCATAATACATTTTTAGTATTTAGGGATGCTGCTTCTTCGTTTGTAAGTTGTGTTAATTTTTTTTTAAAAATATGACATGTACAGTAAATTAATTATTCTTTTACGTTTAAAATGGTAATATCGCTTACAAAAATTCTTGCGTACGCGCTGGCTCTAATGTATTTGAGTTATTAGGGTCCAAACTAAATTGAGGTAATTCGTCATAGAGATTTCCACGGATTGTCTCAGAGAGATGGTCAAAATTCTTCTTAAACGTGTTACATATGGACATATGCTTAAACTAAAAGGCCCTCTTTTGCTTATCGACTCAAAGAATTTGTGTCCTTCTTACTTGCTTCTTTTCTTCTCAATTTCACAACTTAATTCATTATTTCTTTGGTTTATTGAGGTGGTTTTCATCATAACTTTATGTTTATGCTTTTCTAGGTGAAGGTTTTCTATCTAATTAGTTGTAAAACCACAGAACTAATAA
The DNA here is from genome assembly GCA_002018475.1 of Nicotiana obtusifolia. Lineage (NCBI taxonomy): Eukaryota > Viridiplantae > Streptophyta > Magnoliopsida > Solanales > Solanaceae > Nicotiana > Nicotiana obtusifolia. The sequence continues at coordinate 7,802 of MCJB01000904.1, read as the reverse complement.
CTCATATCAAGTCGAAATCGTCCAAAGTGAAGTTAGAAATTACTATTAGTATTGTGGATTGTCTCCATTTTGTATTTCTGAGAATAGCATATATTGGTTCATTTTGGAAATTTAGACAAAACATCTCCCACCAAATCGTGCACATTTTTAACTTCATTTAATCTATAATTACAAACTCTCCTAGAGAGCAAAATTACATAATAATTTCGACAGTCCCATTAGGCCATACTAAACTACAAGCTAAGAAATAAAAGAGATGACAATTACAAGACAGGAGAAAGGGGCAAAACAAACCCCAAAAAGGAACCCAAAAAAAGGAAAAAGTAAACACCATTTTTATTTTTATTAATCATTCGATATATGAAGCCATTGATCTGATTAATTTAAATTTTATTGAAATATATAAACTCACTAAAGAAGAAACCGCTTTCTTCTGAAAAGATTTCCTATCCTCAACGCTCGAACATAAGACTATTTTGGTCCCCAACAGATAAGATGCAAGACTTTCTCAGCCTTCTCGACCTGCCTCAACTTCTTCTGATTATCCATGTATGCCATCTTCCTGGCGGGTACCATGCCGGAAAACCATCTAATTCCACTTCCGTTGCCGGATTCCGCCGTGGAAATTGCCGGGAAATTCCTCATTCCGACGGTGGTGATACTGTCTTTATTAGTTAAACCCTTGAACTAGCTAGTGTGATCAAAAACTGTTTCTATTTTCAGCTTTTGCTTTGTACTATAGCATTAAGTTGTTGCACTTGGCTTATTAGTGGCTAAATTTATAAACCAAATATGTGGACATGGTTTAGTTGGCTAGTTTCACCACAAATGCTTGTATTTTGTTTCTATATGTGAACCTCGATGCATGGATATATTTACACGAAACTAGGTTTGATGGTCCCCTATGTCCCTTCACCTTCAATTTTGATCATTTAGCTCGTGTAATTTGGTGCGGTTATGTCTGTGTTCACGAAAAATTAAAAAAAGAATCATACTGAACAAGAGCGGAGAGCCTTGGTGTAATTGGTAAAGTTATTGTCATGTGACCAGAAGGTTACGGGTTCAAGTCGTAGAAACTGCTTTTTACAGAAATACAGGGAAAGGCTGCGTCGAATAGATCCTTGTGGTTCGATCCTTCTCCGAACCCCGTACATAATGAGAGTTTAGTACACCGTACTGCCCTTTATCAATCATACTGAATCGTATAACTTACTTGATATGATTTGACAAATTAATAGCTATAGCATTAAAGTTGTAAAAATAATGTATTTGAGTTTTGCTTTCACTAGTAGAATTTTGTTTGCCAACTTTTTCTCCAATTTACTTTTTTATATTTTAAATTTCCTTAGTGAAAATTCTGCTCCGGCCACTAGAAAGAAGTGATGTAAATGGTAGGAAAGACGACTATTGTGACATTGAGATGGTCTTGATGGTGGGGAAGGGGGGGCACATTTTTGGCGAGCATTGATAAACGGCTAAAAATGCATATTTTTTGGTGTACTTTCATTTCATAACTTGTGTGGTTGCGGGAGGTTACATGAGTTTTTGTAGTGAATTATGCTCATTATGTGCATTCTTATGTGTAGGATCAAGTTGGACGAAAGGTGAAAAAAAAAATTGATTCCAGACTAAGAGACAAAAGAAGAACTTCGCTCGTTTACTCTTGCATGCACACAAGAGTGTGAACGAGCTAGCTGAGGGGAGCTTGAAAAAAACAACGGATTATGGCAAAAAGGCATGGTAAGTGCACGAGAGACCTAGAAGGAAAAGAAAAAGAGAAGGACTTTGCTCGTTCATTCTCGCGTGCAAACGAGAGAGTGAACGAGCTAACCTAAAAAGACTGTTTCAAAGTAGGCTTGTATTATTTCGCCCCATGCAAATCCTATCACATATAAATAATCCTTAAATTCACTTTAGCCCGGGGGGGAGGGATTCGACCTAAGGAGGCTAGAACACACAAAGAGCAAGGCAGAGAATTCTTCTACGAATTTTTCACTTTCTTCTTACTATTTTTGTTGTTGGTTATGAATTCTAGTATTGTAATTTTACATACTTTTATGCGTAGCTAACTCTGTTATTTAGGATTTTGATGAAACCTTTTGTAGGATGAATTCTTGATACGTTTTGATATAATTGAGTCTTTGAATTTTTCTATTTGCTCAACTACGTGCTTATTTTAGTTAATTGAAAAGCTCTCAATTAATGGTGTCTATTTATTATGTATTGCTTGAAAAAGAGTACATATTTAGGTGGTTGTTGAACAACGTCACTCCTAATGTATATGAGAGATCAATACGGCAGGTTTAAAATCGGGATTAGAGATAACGAAGCTTTGACGCGATCATAATGAGCGGTGAAAAAGTGCGAGTTAGCGTAATTCGAGAGAATATGACTAGTACATTATTGTAGTTGCTTGAGAGAGAATTACAATGAGCCGAGTGCTCACGCTCAGTAGAGAATAATTAGGCGAAATTATAGAATACGTAGCGGGAAGGATTCCGACTATTAGGGAAATCATAACTCTAGACCTCCTTAATCTTGTCTCCAACCCTTAGTATCTTTAGTTGTTCATTCTCTCATTTAAATTGTTAGTTAATTAGTTAGACATAAGAATATTTATATTTATAACTTAGAAGTTATTCGATCTTGTCTTCTTAGTGACATTGAACAGTTGTAGTTAAACCTTAGTTTTCTGTGGGATTCGATTACGGACTCTTAAGACCGGATTATATTTGCAGCGACCGCTTATCCTTTTTAGAACTAGTTGGACGTGACCAAGCACCGCGACTGAAGCAGTGGCGGATCTACCCAGAAAGGACTTTCTACGATGCAAATCCAAATTAGTCAACTTAGTACATTTCAGACACCAGATGCTTGAAGCAAAAAAGGAAAACAGATAAATTACACTAAACTACGAGCCCATTTGGATTGGCTTGTTTTAAGTGCTTTGAAGACATCTTTTAGTGTTTGGAAAGTAAAAAAATACTTTTAAGCACTTATTTTTAAGCTAAAATGACCACATAATAAAAACCAAAAGCCAAAAGCCAAAAAACTAGAATTCCTACCTTATGGCTTATGTTTAAAAGTCACTTAAAATAAGCTCATCCAAACGGGCTCTAAATCAGTTAATCATGTTTAAGCAACATTTTGAGGTGAAAATATACATTAATTTAACCATGATTAAGTGATAAAAGTATATATATATAAGACGTCACTTATTCCTTAGTTCTACGTAAACATCAGGTGTAAATAAAAAATTTTCCTTCACATTGGAAGGGCGAACCCACGTAAAAGGAGTGGGTGCCTGGACCCCTTTAGGGTCTTTGCTAAATTTATACATATGTTTATAGATCAACAATAACAACAATAAACCAAGTGAAATCCCACACGTGAGATCTGGAAAAGGGTAATATATACGCAGACCTTACCCTTACCTTATGAAGGTAGAGATATTATTTCCAATAGACCCTCGGCTCAAGAACAGTGAAAATTGCGCGATGAACAAACAATAACAACAACAAAGTAATAAGACAATGGAAGCAAATGGCACAGCGTATAATAACAAAGATCTAGGAATACGAGACTACAAGAATAGTGCTAATACTATTGGTAATAATGACACACCGTATAACAACAAGGAACTAGGAATACAAAAATACAAGACTAGTACTAATACTATTAGTATGACAAGGAGAAACTCTCAACTACCTATCAACTCAAAACCGTAATTCTCGACCTCCACACCTTCCTATCGAGAGTCATGTCCTCGATAAGCTTAAGATGTGCCATGTTCTGCCTAATCACCTCTCCCCAATTCTTCTTATGCCTCCGTCTACCCCTCCTCTGGTCCGCCATGTTCAATTTCTTACATCTCTACTTGTAATATTTTTCTGAAATTGACTTTTTCATAAAAATATTACAAGTGGCATCCACAATGATAATGTTGAGTTGTTCCACATCGATTGGATTTGAGGTTCTTGGTCTCCTTATATGGCCTTGGGCAATTCTCACCTCATAAGCTAGCTAAAACCGGCCGAACCAAAAAATTTGATTTATTCGGTTCGATTTTTTGGTTTATTCGGTCTGTTTGCGATTTATAATTTTTTAAAGTTCGGTGTTTCGTTTCGGTGATCGGTTTTAACGGTTCGATTTTCGGTTAAACCGAAAAACTGAAGTTCTTTTACCAGCTTTTGGACTCTTAGTCCCTTACCTAGTTACTTTTTCTTAGTCTTAAAGCCCAAAACTAATTCTCAACCTAAAGAAGCCCAATCCATTGGGTATGTCAGAGCTATAGCCTGTCACCTCGTCCAAGATCGACATATCTTCTACAAAAAACATGTACTGCAGGAAATTTGAACCATCTGAATAATGGATTTGTATATTGCTAGTAACAAAGAGAAATTAACTACCAGAAATCACACAAATACATAAAATTAAAAGTCTATCACGAACTATCAATAAAAAGAAAAACACAAAAATGACAACAAGTAACAATTCCAATCTAAAACATATCAAATAAATCTTACTTGTTACTTTTCAAATGAGTGAAAAATTCGAATCATGCTAGATTAATGTATGTTAAGACAAAAATTTAAACTAGGAAGATTTTGACTTTTTATAGTTTAACTTTAAATATTTTGCACCAATGCAAGCTTAACGCGAGATACTACTAATACTATTTTCTTTTCTGCTTTTGTAATATAGAATGATTTTTCTTGCATGAAGATTCTTATCTTTTTCATGTATTTGACGGGATTTCTTACTTCTTTTTTCTTTTTCTGTCAACAAGAAATCTATTTTCCTTGTTTCTTAACATTTTTGCTATGGCTTGAAATCGAAAAACCGAACCGATTAAACCGAATCGAACATGAATAAACAGAATTGACCCGAAGTTATATGGTTCGGTATCACAAATCGAAAACTGAATAAACCGAACCGAACTTCTACAAAATCGAACCGAACCGAACGACGCCCACCCCTAAAGCTAGCTTTTGGGTTGAGTTAGACCTAAAATCCATGTATTGTGGTATCAGAGCCAGACACATCCCGATTATTGTTACCGATGTTGGGTCCCCATTTATGTTGTCAACGCTCCAATTTGCAGGCCTGGGCGTGAGAGGGGTGTTGAGTTGTCCCACATCGGTGGGATTTGAGGTTCTTGGTCTCCTTATAGGTCTTGGCCGATCCTCACCTCACAAGCTAGCTTTTGAGGTTGAATTAGGCCTAATATCCATTTAGCAGATAACAGTATAGTCGAGCCTTAAGTTGCATCGGGAATAAGTAATTCTTTTCTTTGAAGGGGAACAGAGAGAGCTTGCATAAATAATAAAGCAGTATGGATGGTCTCAATGTTTGTCTAGCATGTTATGTTCTGCTTTAAAACAAATAAGGTGATTCAGACGCAAGTGATATGTACATTCTTACAATAACAACAGACTCAGTGTAATTCCACAAGTGGGGTCCGAGAAGGGTAGTGTGTACGCAGACCTTACCCCTGCCTTCAAGAAGTCAGAGAGGCTGTTTCCGATAGGCCCTCGACTTAGAAAAAATGATATGTACATTCTTAAACAACTTAAATTAATGTCCGGCTTGAACTGGATAGAGTCGTAGACATTAAAAAGCCACAAAGCATGCCAGCAAAACAGTGCAAAACAAGCACCACCTTCTAAATGGGGTTGAGCACATCAAATTCGGCTTGAATCTCTCCCGAGAATGTATCTTCTTGCCCAATCAGCAACCACTAAATATCTTGTGCGCCAGCTAACTTGCTTGCTGAAATGCATATAAAGCTACCGGATTTAGACTCTTTGAATGCTGAAAGAGATAATATCAGAACCAAATCATATTCAAGAAAGCGATCAATTATTACCTAGCGTACACAGAATACCATAGCCACTGTGTGCTATGACCCATAGAAACCCAGTCTCCAGGAAGTTCTGCTGCTGCTTGCTCCCCACCTAACGGGGCAAATGACCCCAAATGACGATACCTGAAATGGAACATATTGTCAAGCCAAGGCAGAGGCGGATACAAGATTTTAAATTTATGGTTTCCTATAACAGTCTCAAGTTAATATACAATAAGTTCACAATCACATATTTGTCGATATTTAGTACAATAAGTTCACAAGCACAATCACAGATAAAAAGACTGGTAAGTATAAATTCAATGGTTCTCTACCCTAAACTACTGCAGAAAATGGCCTAATGAGAAAAATGCTCTTTTGCAAAAAGTAAAATTCTGATCATTCTTCAGTTTCATTAACCACAGAAGATGTGGAAAGGTAGCCTGACCCATGTATAGAAGTGTAAGAAAACAGCACTTAGTTTTCCCACTATCCTTACATGTAACAAACTAGGAATATATGAAAAGGAAAGGCCCGAGAAGGTTAAGCTATTACCGGAAGGGTAGAAATTCATGACGTCCAGAACTTTTGAAACGGCGAGGGCCTTCAGGATTACTTTTGCATTGCTCCCAACGATTAAAGCAACTAGCAAGATATGTACCTTGTTGAGCAGCAACCTAGCAAGTGAAAAGGCAAGAAATGAAACTACAGCAAAACATGGAATGAAACGAGAGAGGGGAGACGAGACCCGAGATATGGAAGTACCTGAGCAGTGGCAGGTAGACTCTTCATCTGTGAATCGACATGAGAAAGGGCTAACTTAAACCCTTCAATATCTACCTCCTCTCTTTTATTTCCCTTTGAATCCCTGAGTAAGTCTGTCGCCTCTAACAAATGTTTGCTCTTCCGATACAAGTCCACTTGAGGATAATGGATAATTATGTCTTCCAAAACATCTTGGAATTCCTCGACGGATAAACTTCCATTTTTATCCTTATCCGCTGCTTTAAAAATCGCAGAAATGTCTTCCTAAATCACATAGTTCCATGAAAATAGTTATTGGGGACTAAAGTAAATAGAGATTTAGTAATGTATTTGTTGGGAATAAACCCCCTACAGAAATAATATTCACAGTAATAAAAGCGGAATAATAACGTAGCACCGAGATACGGTAATTAACAAGAATAAAAGAGTGACAACGACACCAAGATTTTTACGTGGAAAACCCTTCTGAATAAGGGAAAAAACCACGGCCCGAGACGAGCAACAGATATCACTATAGCAAGGAATTTTACACTTTGTAGATCCGAGTAAAATACTCTAAAGACCACAACAACGCTCAAAAGAAACAACCTTCTTTTGATATTCTCACCTCACTATAATATCGCTCACTCTCTATTTTTCCTCACAGACTTGTCTGTGAAACCTCACTCTTTCTTTCTCTCTTTGTTGGTGTGTAGAAATGAGAGTTGAAGCTCTCCTTTTATAGCCAAAGCCTCACTCTCCAAAGCCTACTATATTTGACAATTTGTACACACTTTTCCTTTTTTTTCTTCAATGTCAACAAAGTTGGCTACCAACCAAAGACATTCAACAAAGTTGGCTACCAACCAAAGACATTCAACAAGGTTGGCTACCAACCAAAGAAATTCAACAAAGTTGGCTACCAACCAAAGAAATTCAACAAAGCACATGCCAATTACTTTGGCTTTTGAATGAGATGGAACTTATCAATCTCCCCCTCCAGTCTCATTCATCTAGAGGAGGTAGCACTGTCTTCTAGTTTGAGTGCATGCCGACAAGTTCTTTGCATAGCTCGAACTTGTCTCTTGGTACCACCTTGGTTAACATATCAGCAGGATTTTCACTCGTGTGAATCTTTTTGACCTGTAAAGATTCGTTCTCCACTTGCTCACGAATCCAATGATATCTCACATCTATATGCTTTGTTCTTGCA
>MCJB01000903.1:161473-225703 GCA_002018475.1 Nicotiana obtusifolia | reverse complement strand
CGGAACAGTTCTTTATCCATGGTCTTTGGCCATGCGACACGAGAGCAAAAAGCTTGACATGTGTATGTAAGAGACCTATTGACCAAGATCGGAAAGTGATGTGCTATATATATTACCGACCAGCCTAATCTCGACGATGACTATGATGAACTAAACACACAAAATTTAACCTATTCATAGATTGTTATTTTCTAGCAAAGACTGACACCTCTAAAATAACTTCCCGCATTTTTTTCGCTAAAAAAACGATCGAAGTTGGTCGGTATGGAAAAAAAAAAAAAGAAGTTAAAAAAATAAAATATTTTGAAAAACCGACCGACTTCGGTCAGTATTTCTGTCGGTTTTTTGACCGATCGAAGTCGGTCGATTGGTCGCGGTCAGTTTTGGCCGCATTACTAGTAGTGTGATTTGAACCCATAAAATTTAAATCCTAAATCCGTCTCTCACAATATTTGTTATGTTTGGAGAGTAGAGCTTTGTTAGAAATTTAAAATGAAAAGAAAAGATAAATACAGAAATAAAAGAATTAGGTTTGAGGCGTATTATTATCACCGTGGGAAAGAGAGATCGGAGAAAATGCTATATATTACCGACCAGCCTAATCTCGACGATGACTATAACGAACTAAACACACAAAATTTAACCTATTCATAGATTGTTATTTTCTAGCAAAGATTGACACTCCTTTCATAATTGTAGCTTCGTCACTGCCCATCCCCAGGAATTGAAAGGCAAGAAAGGTTCTTTGTTTTTCTTCCCCCTCAAAAAGAAAATATTGACGGGATAATCAACCCTTATATTTGAACTCAAATTCTGACTACAGCAATGTGGAAACAATAGAGAAGATTTCTTCTCATAACGGAGGAAGATATTACAAAACTTATTAACACGCCTGATTCAAATATTTGTAGAAATAACATATAACAGTAGCCTCCGACAAAGGCTATTCGTCTGTCAAACGATTCATCTCTTCAGTCGATCATGTAAAAAAGCCTCCTAAATCCTATTAAGGTTCAGCTACACAAACAGAAAAGAGAAAAGGCAATAATATATATATTCAAACATGTCACTTGCAAAACATGTCACTTGCTGTTAGGCATAGATTCATCAACAATAACTTAACTAACTAACCTCTCCAAAGCTTTCTCCGTTATATTGTGAATCAATTGTTTGTATGATGTTCCCATCCCTATAAGAATAGGCGAAATCTCATATGTCATCTCATCCCTGCATACATTGAGTACCTACATTAATAATATTGCTAACAAGTTAATATGGAGAGCAACTTGCTACTAGTTGTATTAATTTTGACAGCTTTTATCTCAAGAACTAGTTGTCAAGTATACGATTTTATGGAGTACGTACTACAATGGTCACCAACATTCTGTGAGACGCAACGGCTACCAGGGAAAACTCCTTGCAAACTAATAGTTTGACGAAGATCAGAAAGTAGAAACAACGGTAAGTGCTTGAAATTAGGACGAGCTAGCCTGCATTTTATACATCTTATAAATACTTCCAAAATCTTATAAATACTTTAATTTGCTTATGCTTTGCTCGTACAGTTGCAAAATGACAACAACTTAGAGACGGCTCTCCACAATGTTTGGCCTAATTTGTTAGCTGGCAAACAGGATATAGCTTTCTGGAAACGCGAATGGAGAAAGCACGGGTATTGTTCCTCCCCAACAGTGAATGCTACAGATTATTTTAATGCAGCGGCAATGGTACACGCAACGATGATTGCAATAACCCCGAAGCATAATCTAATCGACTACTTTGTTGCTGCTGGAATTAAACCTGATCGTCATACTTTTTACTCATTGCATGCCATAACGTCTGCTGTGAGAACGTTGGTGCGTAATAATAATCATGTGTATGTCTCGTGTAAGTCAAATCGTACGCACAATCTTTTACATGAGGTATATCTTTGTTTGGACAGACAACTACGGAACTTCATACCCTGTCCCTTACGTACAGGTCAAAGAGGCTGCGGTACAAATCCGCATGACAGAAATATCATCTTACCAACTTTTTCATAGTGGTCAGCTAGCTATAGTTCAACTGATCATTTGGAATAAATATTAATGCCTTATCTCATATCATATCAACCCTAACTGATAAATAAAGACTTGTACTCACTTCATGAAAATAATTAAAGACTTCTTCCTTAATTCATTTGTCTTTTTCTTTTTACTGCCTTTGAACTCTAATTAATTGGAGAAATAAATATTAGTGCGTTAGTTTTTAAGATGGGGTTTAGATGTCGAATTAGCTTTAGAAAAAACAATCTTATCAATAATTAACAAACCATCAACCCCCAACTAGTAGCCATATATATATATATATATATATATATATATATATATATAGGAGCACCATTAAGTTTTATGGAACTGCCGAAAGAAAGTCAAATATCATGCAACGATGATAAGTCAAAATACTGTGAGCAAGAGTTCCAATATAATGTCGAGGAAATACAATTTTAAGTATATATCAAACATACTTGTTTACTTGTAAAATCCACATAAAATAGGTGTAATAAAGAGACTTCAAACGTAATTTTGGACTTTTTGGAGAGCTACCCAATGACAAACCGACTGAAATTGGTTGGTTATTCATATAAAATAAATTAAAATTAATATTCCAAAAATCGATCGGAATCGGTCGGTTATTCAGTCAGTCATTTTACAAAATTGACAGATTTCGGTCGGTTATTTTCGAACGAAAATGTAATTCAAGAATACAAATAAAATAGTACCCTGCGACAGTACAGGCCCTGGTTCGATGCCCAGACGGTGCATTTTTTAATTGCATAATTTAAAATACCGATCACATTCGGTCGGTTTTTTCGTTTGTGAAATTTAATTGACCAACCGAAATCGATCGAAATTCGATCGCTATATATTACCGACCGGCCTAATCTCGACGATGACTATAACGAACTAAACACACAAAATTTAACCTATTCATAGATTGTTATTTTCTAGCAAAGATTGACACCCCTTTCATAATTGTAGCTTCGTCACTGCCCATCCCCAGGAATTGAAAGGCAAGAAAGGTTCTTTGTTTTTCTTCCTCCTCAAAAAGAAAATATTGAAGGGATAATCAACCCTTTATATTTGAACTCAAATTCCGACTACATCCTATCAAGGTTCAGCAACGCTAACAGAAAAGAAAAAAGGCAAAAACGGTAAAGTTATATCTGGAAAAAAGCCGCAATAATAATAACATCTTCAAACCAGAAAGCTTTATTGAGACCAGACAGGCTTAGCTAGGGAAACTTGAGGCTGAGTGGTAACATATTTGTTGGAATTAATGCATTCACAAGGATATTATCCTTGACCTTTATGTTTTCTAGGAGTTCTTTATTATTTCAAGAATATCATTTAGTCTTTCAATAGCATCTCTTAATTTTCCAAGAAATCTTTTAAAAGTTTGTGATACATGTATCTAGTGAATTGTGATACATGTATCTAGTTATTTGTGCAAGACTTTTGAATTGATTTTTTGAGTAGTATAAATAATAATTGTAATCATCTCAAGTGGCCTTAAGTAGCCTAATACAACTTGAGCATTCTCTAAGAAAAATATTCTCTTCCTATTCTTTCTTACACTCCGTCTGTATTTTTCGGAACATACGAGTTTATTTTTTTATCACCGAAATTATTCAACCCATGACTATATCCACTAAAGTTATCCTTCACCATTCTTTCTTCATCTACTTAAAAACTGGTGGCTGTGGGGCAATGGTGGTGGTGCAACCGTGGCATTTGAACCTTGATGAGATATTTCAAAAGGAACATCAAGAAGGTAAAAACGCAAATCGTTATCATTCATAATGAAGGAAGGACGAATCTTATCCCTCGTCGGCAGATCTAAGTATATAAGAAATATTTAGGTGCCTCGAGAACATGTTTGTTTGCCAAGTTTAATTATGACATCAACAAAATCATTATATGTACCATTGGTACGTATATGAATAGGTATTGTCGCCTTTGTATCACAATTTAAAGTCCAACTAGTTAGCTCCTAAACCCATTCACCAGATTAAAGACTACATATTAATATATAGTCTCTCATCAGTCTATTGAGAATCAATGATCTATATAACTATGGTCTATTATGCACTACTGGTCGAGTGACTGAGCAAATTGCAGCATAGAAAGAAACCCGAATGTACAATGACTAAGAAGATGAGATATAAACACTTACCGGACGAACAGATAATATAGTATATTGCTTAAACGTAATGCCCAATCCAATGTACCACCAGTTCTATCTCCAAATCAACAAATCAAAAATTTCAAGCTTCCTCTCCAAATCTCCAAAGTCGATGAATGTGGTTTTGAGATGAAGAGGAAAGAAGGGAGCATGTCCAAATGTCCTCTATGCGAGGAATGGAAGAAAAAGTGAACTTCAATGGAGGATTTTCGCGATGGAATTGGAACAAAATGGGGATTGAGAAACGCGGGAATAAGTTTTCTATTTTTTTTTATTTCAATAATGATAATAATAAATTTATATATGTTGGACCAATGCGTAATAAGTAAAAATTTTGGGCTGCAATATCAACTTTCCCTTCATCTTCTCACTAACCCAAATTTCACATTAACATTAATTAAAAAATAAAGTTATTTGAACAATAATTAAGACTTGAAGGTCTTTGACAATTTTAAATTTGAAAAGAGGTCATATTAATACTTATTTAAGGAAAAGATAATGATAATTAAATGAGATAGCCTTTATGACTAATGATATTTGCTAATGTTTTTCTTAATTGGATGTCTTAAAAACCTAAACAGTAGATAAAATGGACTAGAGGGCAGAGGCAGTTTGGTAAAACTTTAGTAATTTCTTAAGATTACTACGGAGTAATTCGTTTGCTAATATTATCATCAATCTTTAATGTGAACAATATTTTTTCAGCCTACCAAACACACTAATTAAGATGTTTCAATTGCGCGTAATATGTGAAATTCATTTTTCAGGTATACATAGTGATAGTATCAGAAGCACTTGAGAATACCTTCTGTTTACCAGAAAAATCACTATGTAGAAAAATCACATGGTAAGGAGGATTCAAATATTGAATTAAGAATACAAAATGTACTACAAGTTCCCAAACAAAGTAATTCATGTCCATTCAGTAATTATCTTATTCTAATGAGCACATTGCATACAAAGTTTCATTATATCCAACTGTTCCTTTTAGTGAGAAACAGAATAAACATTCTTTGATTTTGGAACGTTCCGGTCGGTCGTTTTGAGAGTTGTAACTCCGTTCCCCTATTCACTGCTCACTTCGTACTTTATAACTGCTATGTGACTTACTAGGGTAGTTGGTCCGGGTCCGGAGAGATTTCGGAATGAATTGAGACACTTAGTCTCAAGGTTGAAAGCTTAAGTTGAAAAGGTTGACTGAATGTTGACTTATGTGTAAACAACTCCGGAATAGAGTTTTGATGGCTCCGTTAGCTTTGTTGGGTGATTTTGGACTTAGGAACGTGTCCGGATTGCGATTTGGAGGTCCGTAGTTGAATCGGGTTTGCAATGGCAAAAGTTGAAAATTTAAAAGTTTGATTGAGAGTTGACTTTGTAGTTATCGGGCTCGGATTGGAGTTTCGAGAGTTTCGATAGGTTTGTGGTGTCATTTGTGACTTGTGTGCAAAATTTGGGGTCAATCGGACGTGATTTGATAGGTTCCGGCGTCGTTTATAGAAGTTGGAATTCCTTAGTTTCAATAGGCTTGAATTGGAGTGCGATTCGTATTTTTTATATTGTTTGAGGTGATTTGAGGGCTCGACTAAGTTCGTATCGTGTATTAGGAGTTGTTGGTATAATTGGTTGACGTCCAGGGGGGCCTCGGGTTGAATTCGGATGGTTAACGGATCGAAGATGAGACTTAGTGCATTACTGGAGCAAGGAGTTTTCTGGTGTGATCGCACTCGCGAGGGATTGGCCGCAGGTGTGATGCCACATATGCGGTTGGATTTGCATAGGTGTGCAACTGGGCTGGCCTGGGGCAGGATGCAGGTGCGAGGGGGTAGCCGCATCTGCGAGCCCATAGGTGCGAGTAAGGCTCCGCAGATGTGGAGTTGAGGGGCGAGGTCTGTTTCTGCAGAAGTGGATAGTGGGCTGCAGAAGCGCCTCCGCAGGTGCGGAACCTGGAACGCAGATGCGGGCCCTGGGGATTTAAGTGATTTCCGCAGAAGCGGATTGTTTGCGCAGATATGCGCCCGCAGAAGCGGGGATTTCGACTGAAAAAGCTATTCGTCGGCTTAGTGGCTTCTGCAGATGCAGAGGATGGACCGCAAAAGTAGCTAAATTGGCCGCAGAAGTGAGAATGATGGCCAAATTATTGAAAACGAGGGTTCCGAGATTTTCAACATTTTTAACATTTCAAGCTCGGTCTAAGGATTTTTGAGAAGCCGTGGGGTTTCTTGAGGTAAGTCACTTGTGGTTTATGTTTCCTCATTGAATATACCACCTAGATTGTGTGGTTTTGAGGTGTAATTTTGGGGTTTGAGGCTAGGGATTTGGAGAGTTTAAATTGGGGATTTGGGTGTCTATTTGGTGTTGAATTTTGATAAATTTGGTATGGTTGGACTTGTGGTTGAATGAGCTTACGGTTTTTGTGTCTTTTATTAGGTTCCGAGACGTGAGCCCGAGGGCCGGCTTTTGAGTGGACTATTTGACCTTTAATTAAAAGCTTAGTAATTTCATATGGAATTTATTCCTTTAGCTCGTGTTCATTGTATCGAACTATTTTTGGCTAGATTCGAGGCATTTGGAGGTCGCGAGGCAAGGGCGTGTTGGAGTAGAGATTTGCGTGGTTTGAGGTAAGTAACACTTCTAAGCTTGGTTCTAAGAGTGTGAAACCTCGAATTTCGTATTATGTGATGGGTGTTGAGGTGACACATGTGCTAAGTGACGGGCATATAGGCGTGCACCATGTGAATTGTGACTTGGTCGATTCAATGGAACTGAATAGTTGTTAAACCTCATTGTTACCCGTATTTTTCACTATATGCTAGATCTATTGAACTGCCAGTCATGTTATATGATAGTACTATTGGGACCCACAATGGTCGTACTTTGCTGCTGAACTAATTGCATAATCTGTCAAATTGTACTCTGTCACAGTTATTGCTTGCATATTATGTCTTAGTCTCTGTTGCCTTATTTTTTTTGTTATATCATATCATCATTCGTGGGCTGAATATCATGAATCTGGTGAGCCTAAGAGACTAGAGAAATTATTGGCTGAGTGAGGCCGAAGGCCTATTGTGAGTAGTATTATTGGGATCAGGCTGCACGCCATAGCAGGTTTATTGATTCATGCCAAGATTTGGCTTATCATAGCGCTTGAGCTGGATCGGTCCCTCCGGAGACTGCACACCTACAATGGACGCAATGCTAGCAGTTATGACATTTGGGCTGGATCTGCCCTGTTTTATTTGCATGTGGGTTGGATCTGCCCTGGGCTGGATCTGCCCTGTTATTTGTTAAGTTTTGTTGTAAAATCTGAAAGCATGTCCAAGTTCTTATTGAAAGCCTGTCTAAATTCTTGTACCTTCACTTGTAGAATATAAATATCTAAGATATGATTGTCATATTTTCTGTAACTTTTTGTACTGTTAAATTTTTGGAAATGGATCGTAATAATTGGACGTGTCACTACTTTCAGTCCAAAGGCTAAATTTGTTACTTATTAAGTTGGTCGTACTCACGCTACATCCTGCACCCTGTGTGCAGATCCAGGTGCTTCCAGTTTCGGGCGGTTGTTGATTTGCTGAGGCAAGACCTTCGGAGATCATCGAGGTAGCTGCATGGCGTTCGCAGACCTTGACTCTCCTCCCTTATCTTTCAGTTTATTTATTCCCTTTTTTTTTACTTCCAAACAGTGTACTAGACCTTGCTAATTCATAGATGCTCCATGTACTCAGTGACACCCCGATTTTAGGAAGAATTTATGTATTGAGTTATGATTCTTATCCTGTTTTAATAGATTTCTCTTTATTTAAACTGTTTTAGTTTCTTTCAAAGATTTAAAGTGTTGAAAATGTCTGAATAGTCGGCTTGCCTAGTATCATGATAGGTACCATCACGACAGGTTAGTTTTGGGTTGTGACAAGTTGGTATCAGAGCCTAGGTTACATAGGTCTCACGAGTCATGAGCAGGTTTAGTAGAGTCTTGCGGATCGGTACGGAGACGTCTGGTACTTATCTTTGAGAGGCTGCCGAACCCTTAGTAAACTTCACATTCTTATATTTTTGTCGTGTGGATTTGTTGATTCCGAAAACTAAAACTTTTGTTATTCTGTTCTCTCACATATGGTGAGGACACGTGCTACTGGACAAGACGGACAACCACCCGTACCACTAGCTAAGGCCACGAGAGGTCGAGTTCACGGTAGGGGCTGCGGTACGGGCAAAGGTCTAACTCGTACAGCAACTAGAGCAACACCTGCAGATCCACCAGTTGCTCCAGCTCAGGAGCAGGTTCCAGATGTGGTTGAGCCAGGGGTCAGCTTCGGCACCAGCTGTGCCCATTGTGATCCCAGTCCTTCAGGAGGCTTTCGCTCAGATTTTGACGGTGTGCACTAGCCTTGCTCGGGCAGTTTCTATTCAGAGCGCACCAGCCACTTTTCAGGCCAGGGGAGGTACTCAGACTCCTGCTGCCGGTACTCCAGGACAGGTGATGCAGGGACTTCAGACGTGGGGGGTATTGCCAGCCTAGCCGGTTGCAGCTGCTCAGGCTTAGGTAGGTCCCGTATTGATGATAAGCAGAGGAGACTTGAGAGGTTTGAGAGGCTCCAACCTCCATCATTTAGTGGGGCTGAGTCTAAGGATGCCCAGGACTTCTTGGATAGGTGCCAGCGGATTCTTCACATGGCGTGTATTCTGGAGATCAGTGAGGTCTCATTCACTATGTTCTAGTTCACTAGGGCTGCCTTCAGATGGTGGGAGGCCTATGAGAGGAGCAGGCCAGTCGGTGCTACACCACTATCATGGCGTGAGTTCTCCGCTCTCTTCTTGGAGAAGTTTGTGCCACTGACCCATAGGGAGGAGCCGCGCAGGTAGGTTGAACAGCTACGCCAGGACGACCTGTCTATGACCCAGTATGAGATGAGATTTTCAGAGTTGGCTCGTCACGCAGTTTGGTTGGTTCCCACCGAGAGGGAGGGAATTAGGAGGTTCATTGATGGTCTCACCTATCAGTTGCGTTTTGCTATGACTCGAGAGAGTGTATCTGGTGTTCAGTTCGACGAGGTGGTTGATATTGCTCGGATATTAGAGATGGTCTGTAGCCAGAAGCGTGAGGAGAGGGAGGCTAAGAGGCCTCGTGGATCGGGTGGTTTCGGCGGTGTTCCTTCTGGGGGTCAGTTCTACCACGGCAGGGGTCGTCCTTATAGGTCTGCTCAGGTGGCTCATCCAGTTCACCGTGGTTCATCATCTAGCCATGGTTCATACAGTGCCCGTCCGGGCCAATCATCTCTTAGTGCTCTTCCAGCTCAGATTTTATCTCGTGCACCTTCAGTTCAGGGCTCGTCTGCACCAGGTACTTCTAGTAGTTATTCTAGTTTTCGGGGTCCACCTTAGTATTTGCCACCATTTTTTGAGAGGGATGTTTTGAGTGTGGAGAGTTGGGTCATGTGAAGAGGTTCTGTCCCCGCCTTACGGGAGGTCTACTTCTGCAAAGGAGTCAGGCCACAACTTCAGCACCAATTACTTCACCACCCGCCCACCCAGCTCGGGGTGGGGCTCAGGCAGCTAGGGGTCGCCCAAGAGGGGGAGGCCGATCAGCTCATGGTCATGCCCGATTTTATGCTATTCCTGCCAGGCCATACGCTGTTGCTTCAAATGCAGTGATCACATGTATTGTCTTAGTATGCCACAGGGATGCTTCTGTATTATTTGACCCTGGTTCCACTTATTCATATGTATCATCGTATTGTGCTCATTTTATGGATATGCCCCGTGAGTCCTTAGTTTCATCTGTCTCCACCCCAATGGGCAGCACCATTATTGTAGACCACATATATCGGTTGTGTGAAGTGACTATTGGGGGATTAGAGACTAGAGTTGATCTCTTATTGCTTAATATGGTTAATTTCAACGCGATCTTGGGTATGGATTGGTTGTCTCCATGTCATGTTGTTGTGGATTGTCATGCTAAGACCGTGATGTTGGTAATGCCAGGATTGCCAAGGATTGAGTGGAGAGGTTCTCGAGACTTTG
Source organism: Nicotiana obtusifolia (assembly GCA_002018475.1). Classification (NCBI taxonomy): domain Eukaryota; kingdom Viridiplantae; phylum Streptophyta; class Magnoliopsida; order Solanales; family Solanaceae; genus Nicotiana; species Nicotiana obtusifolia. The sequence goes on along the minus strand of MCJB01000903.1, from coordinate 215,458 downwards.
TTCCCAGCAGAGTGGTTTCATATTTGAAGGCCCTGCGGATGATTAGGAAGGGTTGTTTATCTTATTTGGCCTTTGTGAGGGATGTTGGTGCCGATACTCCTACTATTGATTCTGTTTCGGTGGTGCGAGACTTTCTGGATGTGTTTTCTACAGACTTGCCGGGCATGCCGCCCGACAAGGATATTGACTTGGTACCGAGCACTCAGCCCATTTCTGTTCCTCCGTATTGTATGGCACCAGCTGAGTTGAAGGAATTGAAAGAGCAACTTCAGGAACTTCTTAATAAGGGGTTTATTAGGCCTAGTGTGTCGACTTGGGATGCACCGGTTTTGTTTGTGAAAACGAAGGATGATACTATGCGGATGTGTATCGGTTATAGGAAGTTGAACAAAGTTACAATCAAGACCAAGTATCCTTTGCCACGCATTGATGATCTATTTGACAAGCTTCTGGGAACAAGGGTGTTCTCTAAGATTGACTTGAGGTCTGGGTATCACCAGTTGGAGATTCAGGACTCGGATATTCTAAAGACAGCATTGAGGACCCGTTATCGTCATTATGAATTCCTTGTGATGTCTTTTGGGCTGACCAACGCCCCAGCAACATTCATGTATCTAATAAATAGTGTATTTCTGCCTTATCTAGACTCATTTGTCATAGTATTCATTGATGATATCCTGGTGTACTCTTGTGGCTAGGAGGAGCATGCCCAGCATTTGAGAGTTGTGTTACAGCGGTTGAAGGAGGAGAAGCTTTATGCCAAGTTCTCCAAGTGTGAGTTTTATCTTAGTTCAGTGGCATTCTTGGGGCACGTGGTGTCTAGTGAGGTGATTCAGGTGGATCCGAAGAAGATAAAGGTGGTTCAAAGTTGGCCTAGACCGTCCTCAGCTGCGGAGATTCGGAGATTTCTCGGCTTGGCCTGTTATTATCATCGTTTTATGGAGGAGTTCTCGTCTATTGCATCGACTTTGACTAAATTAACCCAGAAGGGTGCTACTTTTAGATGGTCGGATGAGTGTGAGGAGAGCTTTCAGAAGCTCAACACTGCCTTGATCACAGCTTCAGTTCTAGTTTTTCCTTCAGCTTCAGGCTCTTATACTGTGTATTGTGATGCTTCTCAGATTGGTATTGGGTGTGTCCTGATGCAGGAGGGTAGAGTGATTACTTATGCTTCGCGACAGTTGAAGCCCCATGAGACGAACTACCCTGTCCATGATTTGGAGTTGGCAGCCATCGTTCATGCATTAAAGATTTGGAGGCACTATCTCTATGGTGTGTCTTGTGAGGTATTTACAGATCATCGGAGTCTCTAGCACTTGTTCAAACAAAAGAATCTATATTTGAGGCACAGAAGATGGTTGGAGCTGCTGAAGGACTATGATATCACTATTCTGTATCATCCCGGGAAGGCCAATGTGGTGGCCGATGCCTTGAGTAGAAAGGCAGTGATTATGGGTAGCCTTGCATTCATTCCTGTTGGTGAGAGACCGATTGCAGTTGATGTTCAGGCCTTGGCCAACCAGTTCGTGAGATTAGATGTTTCGGAGCCCAGTCGGGTTCTAGCTTGTGTGGTTTCTCGGTCTTCCTTACATGATCGCATCAGAGAGCGCTGGTACGATGATCCTCATTTGCTTGTCCTTAAGGACACAGCTCAGCAGGGTGATGCCAGAGACATTACTATTGGGGATTATGGAGCATTAAGGATGCAGGGTCGGATATGTGTGCCGAAGTAGATAGGCTACGTGAGTTGATTCTTAAGGAAGCCCACAGTTCGCGGTATTCCATCCATCCAGGTGCCTCGAAGATGTTCTAGGACTTGAGCTGGCACTATTGGTGGAGGAGAATGAAGAAGGATATAGTGGGTTTGTAGCTTGGTGCCTTAACTTTCAGCAGGTAAAGTGTGAGCATCAGAGACCGGGTGGATTGTTTTAGAGGCTTGAGATTCCAGAGTGGAAATGGGAGCAGATCACCATGGATTGTAGTTGGTCTCCTATGGACTTCGAGAAAGTTCGATGCTATTTGGGTGATTGTGGATCGGTTGACTAAGTCCGCGCACTTCATTCCAGTTGGGACTAGTTATTCTTCAGAGCGGTTGGCTGAGATTTACATCCACGAGATTGATTTGCCTTCACGTTGTGCCAGTGTCCATCATTTCAGATCGGGACACGTTGCCGAGCGCACTATTCAGATATTGGAGGACATGCTACGTGTTTGTGTCATTGATTTTTGGGGTTCTTGGGATCAGTTTCTGTCGCTCGCGGAGTTTGCCTACAATAACAGCTACCAATCGAGCATTTAGATGGCTCCGTATGAGGCTCTATATTGGAGACGGTGTCGATCTACGGTGGGTTGGTTCGAGCCAGGTAGGCTAGGCTATTGGGTACTGACTTGGTTCAGGATGCTTCAGACAAGGTTAAATTGATTATGGATTGGCTTCGCACGGTGCAGTCCAGACAGAAGAGTTACGCCGATAGGAAGGTTCGTGACGTTGCTTTCATGGTTGGGGAGAAGGTGCTGCTCAAGGTGTCACCCATGAAGGGTGTTATGAGGTTCGGGAAGAAGGGGAAGTTGAGCCCTCGGTATATTGGGCCGTTTGAGGTACTTCAAAGGATTGGAGAAGTGGCTTACAAGCTTTCCTTGCCACCTAGTATGTCTAGTGTGCATCCAGTGTTTCATGTTTCTATTCTCCGGAAGTATGTCGGCGATCCGTCTCATGTTTTGGGTTTCAGCACGGTTCAGTTGGATGGTTATTTGACTTATGATGTGGACCCGATGGCCATTTTGGATCGGCAGGTTTGAAAGTTGAGTTCAAAGGACATAGCTTCAGTGAATGTGCAGTGGAGAGGTCAGCCAATTGAGGAGGCTACTTGAGAGACCGAGTGGGAGATGTAGAGCAGTTATCTACGCCTATTTGAGACTCCACGTATATTTCTAGACCCGTTCGAGGACGAACATTTATTTAAGATGGGGAGAATGTAATGATTCGGCCGGTTGTTTTGAGAGTTGTAGCCTTGTTTCCCCATTTACTGCTCACTTTGTACTTCATAAAAGCTATGTGACTTACCGGGGTAGTTGGTTCAGGTCCGGAGAGATTTCGAAATTAATTGAGACACTTAAGTTGAAAAGGCTAACTAGACGTTGACTTATGTGTAAACAACTTCGGAATAGAGTTTTGACGGTTCCGTTAGCTTCGTTGGGTATTTTGGACTTAGGAGCATGTCCGGATTGTGATTTAGAGGTCCGTAGTTGAATTAGGCTTGAAATGGCGAAAGTTGGAAATTTGGAAGTTTGACCGATAGTGGACTTTATGGTTACCGGGCTCAGATTGGAGTTTCGGGAGTTGGTGTAGGTTCGTGGTGTCATTTGTGACTTGTGTGCAAAATTTAGGGTCAATCAGACGTGTTTTGATGGGTTTTGGTGTCATTTGTAGAAGTTGGAATTCCTTAGTTTCAATAGACTTGAATTGGGGTGCGATTCGTGTTTTTGATGTTGTTTGAGGTGATTTTAGGGCTTGACAAAGTTCGTATCATGTTTTAGGACTTGTTAGTATAATTGGTTGAGGTCCCGAGGGGCCTAGGGTTAAATTCGGATGGTTAACTGATCGAAAATGAGACTTAGTGCATTGCTGAAGCTGGGAGTTTTCTGGTGTGATTGCACCTGTGAGGGATTGGCTGTAGGTGCGATGCCGTAGATGCGGCTGGATTTGTGCAGGTGCGGAACTGGCCTGGGGCAGGACGCAGATGCGAGGGGGTAACCGCATCTGCAAGCTCGAAGGTGCGAGCAACGCTTCGCAGAAGCGGAGTTGAGGGGCAAGGTTTGTTTTTGCAGAAGCGAATAGTGGGCCACAGAAGCGCCTCCGCAAGTGCGGAACCTGGAGCACAGATGCGGGCCCTGGGGATTTAAGTGATTTTTGCACAAGTGGATTGTTTGCGCAGATACGCGCCCGTAGAAGCAGGGATTTCGACCACAGAAGTGGTTGGTAGTGGCTTCCGCAGATGCAGAGGATGGACCGTGAATGCGGTGCCGCAAAAGCGGCTAAATTGGCTGCAGAAGCGAGAACGCTGGGCAGATTATTTAAAATGAGGGTTCAGGGATTTCCACCATTTTTAACATTTCAAGCTCGGTCTAAGGCGATTTTGAGAAGATTTTCGAGGGGTTTCTTGAGGTAAGTCACTTGTGGTTAAATTTATTCAATAATTAGTTTCTACATTGAATTTACCACCTATATCGTGTGGTTTTGAGGTGTAATTTGGGGGTTTGAGGCTAGGGACTTGGAGAGTTTAAATTGGGGATTTGGGTGTCGATTTGGTGTTGGATTTTAGTAAATTTGGTATCACTGGACTCGTGGTTGAATGGGCTTCCAGATTTTATGACTTTTATTGGGTTCCAAGACGTGGGCCTGGGGGCTGACTTTTGAGTGGACTTTTTGACCTTTAATTAAAAGCTTAGTAATTTCATATGGAATTTATTCCTTTAGCTCGTGTTGATTGTATCAAACTATTTGTGGCTAGATTTGAGGCATTTGGAGGTCGATTCGTGAGGCAAGGGCGTGACGGAGTAGAGATTTGCACGGTTTGAGGTAAGCAACACTTCTAAGCTTGGTTCTGAAGGTGTGAAACCCCGAATTCTGTATTATGTGATGGGTGTTGAGTTGAAGCATGTGCTAAGTGACTGGCATGCAGGCGTGCACTGTATGAATTGTGAGTTGGTCAATTCCATGGAACTGAATAGTTGTTAAACCTTGTTGTTACCCGTATTTTTCACCATGTGCTAGATCTATTGAGCTGTCAGTCATGTTAGAAACCCTGCTTAGGCTATGTGATAGTACTATTGGGTCCCACAGTGGTCGTACTTTGCTGCTAAACTAATTGCCTAATCTATCAAATTGTACTCGGTCACAGTTATTGCTTGCATATTATGTCTCAGTCTCTATTGCCTTTATTTGTTATATCATATCATCATTCGTGGGCTGAATATCATGATTCTGGTGAGCCCTAGAGATTGGAGAAATTATTAGCTGAGTGAGGCTGAAGGCCTATTATGAGTAGTATTATGGGATCGGTTGCACGCCTCAGGAGGTTTATTGATTCATTCCAAGATTTGGCTTATTATAGTGCTTGGGCTGGATCGGCCCCTCTGGAGCCTGCACACCCACAGTGGGCTCATTGCTAGCAGTTATGACATTTGGGCTGGATCTGCCCTATTTTATTTGCATGTTGGCTGGATCTGCCCAGTTATGTGTCAAGTTTTGTTGTGAAATCTAAAAGCATGTCTAAGTTCTTGTTGAAAGCCTGTCTAAAAGCTAGAGCAGCACCTCAGATCCACCAGTCGCTGCAACTCAGGAGCAGGTACTAGATACGGTTGAGCCAATGGGCCGGTTCAGGCACCAACTGTGCCCATTGTGATTCCAGGCCTTTAGGAGTCCTTGGCTCAGATTTTGATGGTGTGCACCAGCCTTGCTTAGGCGGTCTCTGTTCCAGCCGCAGCAGCCACTTCTCAGGCCGAGGGAGGTACTCAGACTCCCGCCGCCCATAGTCTAGAGCAGGTGATGCAGGTACTTCAGATGCTGGGGGTACTACTAGCCCAGCCGGTTGCAGCTGCTCAGGCCCAAGTGGTCCCCGTTATGACTGATGATGAGCAGAGGAGACTTGAGAGATTTGGGAGGCTCCAGCCTCCATCATTTAGCGGGGCTGAGTCGAAGGATGCTCAGGGCTTCTTGGATAAATGCTAGTGAATTCTTCGCACGGTGAGTATTCTGGAGACTAGTGAGGTTTCCTTCACCACTTTTCAGTTTATCGGGGCTGCCTTCAGATGGTGGGAGGCTTTTGAGAGGTGCAGGCCAGTCGGTGCAACACCACTTTCATGGCAGGAGTTCTCCGTTCTCTTCTTGGAGAAGTTCGTGCCACAGTCTTGCAGAGAGGAGCTGCGCAGATAGTTCCAGCAGCTACGTCAGGGGGGCATGTCTATGACCCAGTACGAGATGGGATTTCCTGAGTTGGCTCGTCACGTAGTTTGGTTGGTTCTCACTGATAGGGAGAGGATTAGGAGGTTCATTGGTGGCCTCACATATTAGTTGTGTTTGTTTATGACTAGGGAGAGGGTATATGGTGCTACTTTCGACAAGGTGGTCGATATTGCTCGGCAGATAGAGATGGTCCGCTGTCAGGAGCGTGGTGAGCGGGAGGCCAAGAGGCCTCGTGGATCGGGTGGTTTCAGCGGTGTTCTTTCTGGGGGTCAGTTCTACCACGACTGGGGTCGTCCTTATAGGCACGCTCAGGCGGCTCACCCAGCTCACCATGGTGCATTATCCGGCCATGGTTCATACAGTGCTCATCAAGGTCAGTCATCTCTCAGTTCCCTTCCAACTCAGAGTTTGTCCAGTGCTCCATCAGTTCAGGGTTCATCTATGCCATGTCCTTCTAGCAATTATCCCGGTGCTCGGGCTCCCTTCAGTCCCCACCTCCAGCATCGGGGAGTTTCTTCGAGTGCGGGGAGTTTGGACATATGTGGAGGCAGTGTCCTCGTCATCCGGGAGGTCTAGTGCAGTAGAGGAGTCAGGCTACGATTTTCGTGCCAGTTATTTCACCACCCGCTCAGCCAGCTCAGGGCGGGGCCCAGGCAGCTAGAGGTCGCCCTAAAGGGGGAGGCCGATCAGCTCATGGTCATGCCCGATTCTATGCTATTCCTTCCAGGCCAGACGCTGTTGCTTCAGATGCAGTGATCACATGTATTGTCTCATTATGCCACATGGATGCTTTTGTATTATTTGACCATGGTTCCATTTATTCGTATGTATCATCGTATTTTGCTCATTACCTGGATATGCCCCGTGAGTCCTTAGTTTTATCTATTCATGTATCTACGCTAGTGGGCGATGCTATTATTGTGAACCATGTATATCGGTCATGTGTAGTAAATTATTGGGGGATTGGAGACTAGAGTTGATCTCTTGTTGCTTAGTATGGTTGACTTCGACGTGATCTTGGGTATGGATTGGTTGTCTCCATGTCATGCTGTGCTAGATTGTCACGCTAAGACTGTGACATTGGCGATGCCGGGTCGCCAAGGATTGAGTGGAGAGGTTCTCTAGACTATGTTCCTAGCAGAGTGATTTCATATTTGAAGGCCCAGCGGATGGTTGGGAAGGGTTGTTTATCCTATTTCGCCTTTGTGAGGGATTTTGGTGCTAATACTCCTACTATTGATTTTGTTCCGGCGATGCAAGATTTTCCGGATGTGTTTCTTGCTGACCTTCCAGGCATGCCACCCGATAGGGATATTTACTTTGGTATTGGCTTGGTGCCAGGCACTTAGCTTATTTCTATTCCACCGTATCGTATTACACCAGCTGCGTTGAAGGAATTTAAGGAGAAGCTTTAGAAACTTCTTGATAAGGGGTTTATTAGGCCTAGTGTGTCGACTTGGGGTGCACCGGTTCTGTTTGTGAAAATGAAGGATGGTACTATGCGGATGTGTATCGGTTATAGGAAGTTGAACAAAGTTACAATCAAGACCAAGTATCCTTTGCCGCGTATTGATGATCTATTTGACCAGCTTCAGGGAGCGAGGGTGTTTTCTAAGATTGACTGGAGGTCTGGGTGTCACCAGTTGAAGATTCGGGACTCGAATATTCTAAAAACGGCATTCAAGACCAGTTATGGTCATTATGAGTTTCTTGTGATGTCTTTTGGGCTGACCTACGCCCCAACATCATTCATGCATCTGAAGAACAATGTATTTCAGCTTATCTCGACTCGTTTGTCATAGTATTGATTGATGATATTGTGATGTACTTTTGTAGCCAGGAGGAGCATGCCCAGCATTTGAGGATTGTGTTGCAGCGGTTGAAGGAGGAGAGGCTTTATGCCAAGTTCTCCAAATGTGAGTTTTAGCTTAGTTTAGTGGCGTTCTTGGGGCACGTGGTGTCCAGTAGGGGATTCAATTAGATACAAAGAAGATAGAGGCAGTGGTCAGATGAGTGTGAGGAGAGCTTTCAGAAGCTCAAGACTGCCTTGACCACAACTCCAGTTCTAGTTCTACCTTCAGCTTCTGGTTCTTATACAGTGTATTGTGATGCTTTTTGAATTGGTATTGGGTGTGTCTTGATGCAGGAGGGTAGGGTGATTGCCTATGCTTCGCATCAGTTGATGCCCCATGAGAAGAACTATCCTGTTCATGATCTGGAGTTGGCTGCCATCGTTCATGCATTGAAGATTTGGAAGCATTATCTCTATGGTGTGTCTTGTGAGGTGTTTATAGATCATTGGAGTCTCTAGCACTTGTGCAAACAGAAGGATCTAAATTTGAGGCACAGGAGATGGTTAGAGCTGCTGAAGGACTATGATATCACTATTCTGTATCATCCGGGTAGGCCAATGTGGTGGCCGATGCCTTGAGTAGAAAGGCAATGAGTATGGGTAGCCTTGCATTTATTTCTGTTGGTAAGAGACCGCTTGCAGTTGATGTTCAGGCCTTAGCCAACCAGTTCGTGAGATTAGATGTTTCGGAGCCCAGACAGGTTCTAGTTTGTGTGGTTTCTCGCTCATCCTTATATGATCGCATCAGAGAGCACAGTATGATGATCCCCATTTGCTTGTCCTTAAGGACACGATTCAGCACGGTGATGCCAGAGATGTTACTATTGGGGATGATGGGGTGAGGATGCAGGGTCGGATTTGTGTGCCAAAGTAGATAGGCTACGTGAGTTGATTCTTAAGGAAGCCCATAGTTCGCTGTATTCCATCCATCCAAGTGCCTCAAAGATGTTCCATGAATTGAGGTGGCACTATTAATGGAGGAGAATGAAGAAGGATATAGTGGGGTTTGTAGCTCGGTGTCTCAACTATCAGCAGGTAAAGTAGGAGCATCAGAGATCGGGTGGATTGCTTTAGAGGCTTGAGATTCCAGAGTGGAAATGGGAGCGGATCACCATGGGTTTTGTAGTTGGGCTCTCACGGACTTCGAGGAAGTTCGATTCTATTTGGGTGATTGTGGATCCGCTGACCATGTCCGTGCACTTCATTCCAGTTGGGACTACTTATTCTTTGGAGCGGCTGGCTGAGATTTACATCCGTGAGATTGCTCTCCTTCACGGCATGCCTATGTCCATCATTTCAGATCGGGGCACGCAATTTACATTGCAGTTTTGCAGAGCCGTGCAGCGAGAGTTGGGCACCCAGGTTGAATTAAGTGCAACATTTCACCCTCATACGGACGGACATTCTAGCAGACTACTCTGATATTACTGGACATGCTACGCGCTTGTGTCATTAATTTCGGGGGTTCATTGGATCAGTTTCTGCCGCTTGCGGAATTTGCCTACAACAACAGCTACCAGTCGAGCATTCAGATGGCTCCATATGAGGCTTCGTGCGGGAGACGGTGTAGATCTCCAGTGGGTTGGTTTAAGCCGGGTGAGGCTAGGCTATTGGGTACTAACTTGGTTCAGGATTCTTTGGACAAGGTTAAATTGATTCAGGAGCAACTTTGCATGGCGCAATCTAGACAGAAGAGTTACAGCGACCGGAAGGTTCATGATGTTGCTTACATGGTTAAGGAGAAGGTTCTGCTCAAGGTTTCGCCCATGAAGGGTGTAATGAGATTCGGGAAGAAGGGAAAGTTGAGCCCTCAATATATTGGGCCGTTTGAGGTACCTTAGAGGATTGGAGTAGTGGCTTACAAGCTTGCCTTACCACCTAGTTTTCGATTGTGCACCCAGTATTTCATGTTTCCATGCTCTAGAAGTATGTCGGTGATCCTTCTCATGTTTTGGATTTCAACACGGTTCAGTTGGATGGTGAGTTGACTTATGATGTGGAGCCGGTGACCATTTTGGATCGGCAGGTTCAAAAGTTGAGGTCAAAGGACATAGCTTCAGTGAAGGTGCAGTAGAGAGGTCAGCCAGTTGAGGAGGCTGCTTAGGAGACTGAGCGGGAGTTGCAGAGCAGATATCCACACCTATTTGAGACTCTAGGTACGATTCTAGAACCATTCAAGGACGAACATTTGTTTAAGAGGGGGAAGATGTAACGACCCGGCCGGTCGTTTAGAGAGTTGTATCCTCGTTCCCCCATTTACTTGTCCTTTTATGCTTTATAGCTGTTATGTGACTTGCTGGGTTAGTTGGTTGGGGCTCGGAGAGATTTCAGAATATATTGAGACACTTAGTCTCAAAGTTGGAAGTTTAAGTTAAAAAGGTTGATCAGATATTGACTTATGTGTAAACGACTCCGGAATGGAGTTTTGATGGTCCTATTAGCTCCGTTGGGTGATTTTGGACTTAGGAGCGTGTCCAGATTGTAATTTGGAGGTCCATAGTTGAATTAGGCTTGAAATGGAAAAAATTGGATTTTTGGAAAGTTTGACTGGGAGTGGACATTTTGATATCGGGGTCGTATTCCGATTCTGGAAGTCGGATTACGTCCATAATGTCATTTGTGACTTGTGTGCAAAATTTAGGGTCAATCGGACGTGATTTGATAGGTTTCGGTATCATTTGTAGAAGTTGGAATTCCTTAGTTTCAATAGGCTTGAATTGTGGTGCGATTCGTGTTTTTGATGTTGTTGGAGGTGATTTGAGGGCTCGACTAAGTTCTTATCGTATATTAGGACTTGATGGTATGTTTGGTTGAGGTCCCGGGGGCCTTGGGTGAGTTTCTAGTGGTTAGCAGATCAATTTTGGACTTGGAAGACTGCTGAAGAATTTCTGGTGTCCAGTTCAGGTTTCCTTCTTCGCATTCGCGATGGGAGTCCCGCGTTCGCGAAAGGTAGCTGGTGGCAGGTGAGGATTTGCTCTTCGCATTCGCAAAGAGGGCGCTGCGTACGCGTAGGTCTAGGGATTCGGTGCATCGCGAACGCGAGTAGGGTAACACGTTCACGAAAAGGAGAGGAGGCAGCTGGGACCCCACGCGTTTGGTCTACGCATTCGCGTAAGGAGGATTGCGTTCACAAAGCTAGGGGTCAGTAAGGCATCGCATTCGTGAGAGGTACCTCGCGTTCGCGAAAGAGGCTTTTGGGCAGTAGTTTTGATTGTGCTACGCGAATGCGAGAAGGGTGTCGATTTCGCGAAGAAGGGTCACCTAGGCAGACTTAAATACTTCAAAAAGCGAGGGTTTGAGTTCATAACACAAATTGATTTTGGGAGCTCGGGGGAAGGCGATTCATGGAGAGATTTTCAAGTGGGTGATTGGGGTAAGTGATTCCTACCTAGTTTTGGTTAATTTCTATGATTATGTCTTTGATTTCATCATTAAATTAGTGATTTGGGGTGGAAATTGGGGAAAAATGGAGGAAAGTTCTTAGGCCAAATTTTGAGGTTTTGATCGAGATTTTGGTATCGGATTTGAGTAATTTAGGTATGGGTGAACTCGTGGTAGAATGGGTATTCTGATTTTTTGACTTTTACCTGACTCCGAGACGCGGGCCCCGGGCCCGGCTTTTGAGTTAATATTTGACTTTTGATTAATAACTTAGTATTTTCTTACGGAATTGATTCCTTTTGCCCGTGTTGATTATATCGAATTGTTTATGGCTAGATCGAGGCATTCTGAGGCCGTTTCGCGAGGCAAAGGTGTGTTAGAGTAGAGATTTGCTCGGATTGAGGTAAGTAACAGTTCTAAATTTGGTTCTGAGGGTATGAAACCCCGAATTATGTGTCCTGTGTTTGGTTTTGAGGTGACACACATGCTAGGTGACGAGCGTGTGGGCGTGTGATGTGCTGTAGAAATGCGCCACTTTTGATACTAATTACATATACTTTAGCTCATCTTTTAAAGCATTATAAGTCATTTCTTATGTAGTTTTTGTGTTTTGCAGGAAAACAGACTTGAAGAGCCAAGAACAAAAAGATGACAAAAACCCATGGAAAGTCAGAAATGCGGCAGGTCTGCGACCGCAAAAGTGATGTGCGGACCATAGACCCATTGCAGAATGAAGCAGATCATCCAGTTTCTGAGAGTCAAGTCTGCTATCCATTGTGCGGTCACATAACTCTTATGCAGACCGCATAATGATCACACAAAAGCAAAAGGAGTTTCAGAGAAGATGATTTTGCGATACATTATGCGGTCGCGAAACTAATATGCGGACCGCATAACCAAAATGCGACGGAAAACTGGAAAACTTTGTGATCAATTCTGCGGTAAAAAATGAAGATGTACGGAACGAGAAAGCGTTCTGTGACCCATTTTGCGGTTGCAGACTTGATCTGCAGGGTTATTTTTGACACTTTTTGACCATAATTTTTAGACCAATATAAATAGAATGATTAAGTTTTTTTGGACCATCTTATCTGAAAAAGAGGCTACACTTAGAGCATTGAATACACCATTATTTTGGAAGCTTTTGAGAGAGAATCCAAGACTTTATTCTCTTTGTAAGCTTTATGACTTTATATATTACTTTGTTCTTGTATTCTAGTATGAGTAGCTAACTTTAAATACTATGGTTGTGGACCCTAAGTAGGTGTAATGTTAATGGGTGGTTACCATTGAATATATATATAATGGTTGGTTGATTTCTCTTCAATTCTTGTGCTTCATTTGTGGTTGATTGAAAACATTGATTAGTGCCATTTTACTCTATCTTTACTTGAAAAAGTGAGTTAGAGTTTGGTAGAATTGAATAGCAAGAACTCAAAGCTTTAAACCTTGTTTAATAGAATCGCTTAGGGATAAGTGGGTTCTACTTGGCATAAATTAGTTGCTCTTAATTTTAACTCTTTTATATTTGAGAAAATCATAAATAGGAAATACTACCTAGTTATTGAAAAATATTGGGTAGTCATTTAGGAACTATTTGCATATCAAAGGACCTTTCATGAGAAATATATCATATTAACACCGATAGCATTACATTCCATTGATGGACAAAACCTTGGTTTCGTAATCAAATTAATCAAATTCTCTTAAGAAAATATCTTTACTTGATAATTCACAATTACCAAACTCTTTTCAACTTAACAGAATAGAATTACGGCTTAAGTCAAGTTTCACACTACCCAAGTAGCCTTTTCACACCTATACCCTGTGAGATTCGACCCAACCTAGTTTGGTTATTCTATTTGGCATCGACCATCTTACACCATTCATTTAGGTGTAATTTGAGCGTATTAAATTTTGGCGCCGTTACCAGGGAATATGGTTTTGAAATTACTAACTAGTGTGTGCTTTACTTTACGTCTTCTTCTATTCCATCACACTTTGCTTGCTTTGCTTGGTGTCATTTGGTAAACATGGGCGAGCCGGAAGAAGAGAATGTGTTTGCGGATATAGATGAGTATATTGAGGATACAAATGCCATTGTCCCTCCAAGAGTTAATGTTGCCACCTTCAAAGTGGAATACAGTCTAATCCTAATGCTGAAGGCAGAGGGGTTCTTCCGAAATTCCACCGATGATGATCCGACACAACATGTCAGAATTATTTTGGGTGTGTGTGCAATTCACAAGCAGAATCATGTTTCAGATGATGCCCTAAGATTGAGGGTGCTCAAGTACTCTCTAACTAGAGAGGCAAGACAGTGGATCCAAAATCTACCTCCTAATTCCGTCCATACTTGGCCCCAACTTGTCCGAGCTTTCCTAGAAAAATGGTTTTCGCAAAGCAAGAAGACTGTGCTCCGGGATAAAATTTTCTTCTTCAAGCAATTACCGGGGGAGCATCTACATGAACCATGGGATAGATTCAAGCTATATTTAGTGAGGTCGCCGAATCATGGCTTTTCGGGTAATATTTTGTTGGAGAAGTTTTACATGGGCTTGGATCCTATGAATCAATCCATAGCCAAAAATGTAGCGGATGGATCCTTTATGGATAAAACATTTGGAAGGATCACACAAATCCTTGACAAGATAGCAGAACATAACCAAGCTTGGCACTCGGAAGACACTACGGATGGAATTGCATACGGTACTCCTTCCTTGACCAACATGATTAAGGAGAACCAAGAAAGAGATCAAGTAATTGCCAGGTTTGCCACCAATGTCAAAATGTTGACAAAAACATTCACTGAAAGCCAAACAAAAAAGGTGAATGTTTCGGAAGATGTGCAACCCACGTCAAATGAGGAATATGAAGAGGCAAATTATGTCAACAATCCTCAAGGAGGATATAAAGACAACCCTACCAAGGTTCAGGACAACAACACCAATGGAGGTCTAACCCACAAGGGCAAGGCAACCAAAGTGGTGAAACGACCAAGTAGTTCAAATCAAGCAAAATTGGAGTAACAACAACAACAACTTTTTAAATCGGAGTTCACACCCCTATGTTCCACCAAAGGGGCAGTATTCTAACTCTCCACATTGGAAGGAAAGTTCTTAAATTGAGTCCAAGTTGGAAAACATGCTTGAAAGAGTACTGCAAGATCCAGAGAGATCCGACACTTCAATTAAGAATATGACCGAGTTTGTGGGTTCTCACACCGCATCTATTCAAAAGTTGGAGATGCAAATGAGGGATCTCTCAAGAGATCAAAATCCGACGCAAAAAGGCACGCTCCCAAGTGATGTAATTGCAAACCCAAAAGGTAGTGGGAGTGGTCCAACTTCTCATTGTATGGAAATCACAACTCGAAGTGGGAAACTACTTCAAGGAGAGAATGAACAAGTGGTTGAAGTGGAAGATTCTGAACAAGAAGTTGAAGCACAAGTTGAGGTGCAAAATGTTGTTGAAGTTGAAAGACTCCCGAAGAAGGTGAGAACTCAAGAAGTGAATCATGAAGAGTTTAAGGGAAAGGTAATAGAGGCACCAAAAACTCTAGCACCAATTCCTAGACCTCCTCCTCGTTTCCCTCAAAGACTAGCTAGAAAGGTTGATGATAGCAAACTCGAAAAGTTCTATGACATCCTAGAGCAATTATCAGTTAACATTCCATTTGTGGAAGCATTTCAAGAGATGCCGGGTTTTGCTAAGTACTTGAAGGACTTGATTACTAAAGAGAAAACCACCAAGAATGAAGTGGTGAATATGACTCACTGGGTTAGTTCCATCATTGCAACAACCGCCGTCCAAAAGAAAGAGGACCTAGGAGCCTTCACCATTCCATGCACTATTTACAAGCAAGCAAGATTAGGTATGCCTAGGCCTACAAGTATGAGGTTGCAAATGGCCGACCGTTCAATAAAGCGACCAGTGGGAATAGTTGATGATGTGCTTGTGAAAGTGAGGAAGTTTTTCCTTACTGCTAACTTTGTTATTCTCAATTCTACTGTTGATAAAGAGATCCCTATCATCTTGGGAAGACCTTTCCTTGCTACCGGGAGGGCACTCATGGACTCGAAACAAAATGAGATCAAGTTCCGAGTTAATGACGAAGAAGTTACTTTTCAAGCAAGTAAGGGTATGAAATTGCCACATGCATACGAGAGTATCTCAATCATTGATGTTGCTGATGAGGTAGAGGATGCAGTCGAGGTGAAGATGGAAGAGGAGTGCCTTGGTGAGGCATTGGCGGCTATTTTGGTAAATTTTGATGGTGAGGACATGGAAGGATACGTGGAATCGGTGAATGCATTGGAAGGGCTTGGTTCCTATACTTATGCCCCAAAGAAGCTTTCTTTTGACTTAGAGAATAGAACCACTCCTCCCGCTAATCCTTCAATTATCGAGCCACCACAACTTGAACTCAAGCCACTTCCGCTGCACTTAAGGTATGAATTTTTTAGCTCTAATGAAACTCTACCCATAATTGTTTCTTCTTTGTTGAATGATGTGCAGGTTGACCACTTATTGGATACCTTGAGGGAGCACAGACAGGCCATTGATTTGACTATAGCGAATATCTGAGGGATTCCCCCAGGAATTTGTGAGCACATGATACAATTGGAGTTCCCCCAGGAATTTGTGAGCACATGATACAATTGGAGCACGAGAGTAAACCTAGTGTGGAGCATCAAAGAAGGTTAAACTCCTTCCATGAAAGAGGTGATGAAGAAAGAAATCATAAAATGGTTGGATGCCAGGGTTGTCTACCCCATTACCGATAGTCCTTGGGTGAGTGCGATGCAATGTGTGCCAAAGAAAGGAGGCATGACCGTGATTCAAAATGACAAAAATGAACTCATCCGAATGAGGACGGTGACCGAGTAGAGAGTTTGCATGGACTACCGAAAGCTCAAAGTGCTACTTGCAAGGACCATTTCCCTATGCCTTCTATTGATCAAATGCTTGATCGGCTAGCGAGGAGGTCATTTTATTGCTTTTTGGATGGTTACTCCGGCTACAACCAAATCAACATCGCCTTGGAGGACCAAGAGAAGACGACATTCACATGTTCGTATGGAACCTTTGCTTTTAACCGGATACCATTTGGGCTATGCAATGCCCCGACTACTTTTACGATGCATGATGTCAATCTTCTCGGACATGGTAGAGGACTTCTTAGAGGTATTCATGGATGAATTCTCCGTAGTTGGTGATTCCTTTGAGCATTGCCTTGCCAACCTTAGGCAAGTGCTCAAAAGATGTGAGGAAACAAACCTTGTACTCAATTGGGAAAAATGTCACTTCATGGTGGATGAGGGTATTATTCTTGGCCACAAATTTCCAAGCAAGGCATAGAGGTTCATCGGGAAAAGATCGAGATCATTTCTATGCTTTCTCCTCCCACGTCGGTAAAGGTGTTCAGAGCTTTTTGGGGCATGCTGGTTTTACATGCGATTTATCAAGGACTTCTCAAAAATTGCAAGTCCCATGTGCAAGCTCCTTGAAAAGGATGCTAAGTTTGAGTTCGATGAGAAGTGTCTCAAAGTTTTTTAGGAATTGAAAGCAAGGCTCACCGCAGCACCTATTATTGTCACACCCGATTGATCTCTTCCATTTGAACTCATGTGTGACGCCAGTGGTGTAGCTATTGGACAGTATTTGGTCAACGACATAATAAGATTCTTCATCTTGTCTACTATGCAAGCAAGACACTCAACGATGCACAAATGAATTACAGTGTAACTGAGCAAGAACTGCTTGCTATTGTCTATGCTTTTGAAAACTTCCGGGCCTATTTGTTGGGATCCAAAGTTATAGTCTACACCAATCATGCTGCTCTCTGTTACCTTGTGGCGAAGAAGATGCTAAACCAAGATTGATTATGTGGGTTCTTTTGTTACAAGAGTTTAACTTTGAAGTCAAAAGATCGGAAAGGAATAGAGAATTAAGTTGTGGACCACTTATCTAGGCTTGAAGAGGAAGGCAGACCAAAAGAAGATCTTGAAATTAATGATGCCTTCCCAGATGAGCACTTATTGGCAATATCTAGCACCTCTACTCCTTGGTATGCCGATATCACTAACTTCTTGGTTAGTGACCTTATCCCCGACGGATTGGAAGCTTATCAAAAGAAAAAGTTCTTGAGAGAGTGTAGGCAATACTATTAGGAGGAACCCTTTTTGTTCCGGATTTGCACTGACAACATCATTCGGCGTTGTGTTCCGGAAAATGAGGTAATTCAAATTTTCAAAGCATGTCATGACTCCCCAGTTGGGGGCCACCATGGTGGAAATCGTACTACGGAAAAAGGGCTTGAATGTGGTTGGCCATTGATCTACCAAGATGCAAACCAAATGGACAGGGCATGTGATCAATGTCAAAGACCGGGGTTAATTTCTAGAAGGCATGAAATGCCTATGAACTTTGTGATGGAGGTCAAGATCTTTAATGTATGGGGGATAGATTTCATGGATCCCTTCGCAAGCTCTTATGGAATGACATATATCTTGGTGGCAGTATATTACGTCTCCAAATAGGTTGAGGTAATTGCCTTTCCGAACAATGAGGCAAGAAGTATAACCGCCTTCTTGAAGAAGAACATATTTACTCGATTTGGAACCCTAAGGGCCATCCTTAGTGATGGTGGCTCTCATTTTTGCAACAAAGCTTTTGCCGGGTTTCTCGAAAAATATGGAGTTAAGCACAAGGTGGATACCCCTTATCATCCTCAGTCAAGCAGTCAAGTTAAAGTCTCCAACTGGGAGATCAAAAATATTCTAGCAAAAACTATTAATGCAAACAGAACTAACTAGTCAAAGAAGCTGGATGATGCATTGCGAGCCTATTGAACAACATTTAAGACACCCATTGGCACCTTACCTTACCGATTGGTTTTTGGTAAGGCTTGTCACTTGCTAGTAGAACTTGAACACAAAACCATGTGGGCATTGAAAAAGTTAAATTTTGACTGGGCTGAAGCTGCTAATCTAAGGATGACACAACTCAACGAGATGGAAGAGTTCCGATTTCATACCTATGAGAATGCAGCTATGTATAAAGAAAGAATGAATTTTGTTCATGACAAGAAGATTTTCAAGCGGGAATTCAAATCCTGTGACTTGGTCTTACTCTTCGACTCAAGATTGAAGTTCTTTCTAGAAAAACTCAAATTCAAATGGTTTGGCCCGTTCAAAGTTGTGAATGTGTCTTCTTATGGCGCTACTAAATTAGAATCCGAGGACGGGACTCAAACTTTCAAAGTAAATGGCCAAAGAGTAAAGCATTACCTCGGAACCATTGGAAAAAGGCAACTGGTAGAACAATTCGCACTCAAGGATGGTCCTACACCATTCCCCACCACTGATGGGCCAAAATGGGGGCAACATCGTCGTACCGCGACGTTAAATCAAACGCTTCTTGGGAGGCAAACCATGTACTGGTAACATTTGTTTTTTAGGTAGGTTAGATTGTAAGTGTTGAACAGTTTGACATGTGTGTTAGAATGCAGGTTAAACAAAATATAAAGAATTAGGATGCAAAGGTAGAGGTAAAATGAAATAAAGCAAGCTGGGCTTCAGCTGTTGTTCATCGGCAACATATGCAGCTACATAAATGGTATGCGGACCGCATAACGGTCACAGACACAAGCAGAACACCAGTCAAATTGGGCCTTAAAAATACGGAGAAAAATAAACTTTTGCGGTTCACAGAATCATTCTGCGACAGTAGAATAGATCGCTCATCTGTAGTAGACCACCCAGGTACTAATCCATTGCAAAACACACATGCGGCCGCATAATGTGTTATGCGATGGTCATTTGACCTCAGAACCCTCAGGTATTAAACCCTAGTTCTGTCTCTCTGTCCTTCCCATCTGTCTTCTCTAATTTCACGCACCCAGACACGAAAACAAAATACAAGTGAAAAACACAGAGAAAACTATAAAAAACACCTTGATCACCTGGCTCGCGATTCACACCAACTTGGCTTGCTCGAACTTCTGCAATCTGGTATGTAAATTTCCAATATTTCTCTTGTTCTCAGTTAATGTAAACACTGATGTGTGCTTTTACTTGCCTCTTTTTCCCCTCTCATCCATGTTACCCTCTTCTATCTACCTAACTTCTTGTCTCTTGTAATGAAAATCGACTCTGAGGGAAAAGATGTGCTGTGGGTCAATCATAATTTGCGGGTTAGAATTAGGGGGTCTGAATAGAGTAAGGGGGTTAGAAATTTGTGACAATTTGCATGAAATATTGTTAGGCTGAGCATGAAATCGACCTGATGTTGAGCGTGTGTAATTCTCTCTCACAACTTGAGCATTTGGTACTGAGTGTGCATAAAGGTTGCCTGTGAGTGCATTTTTGAGAAGAGACGATGATCTTTGCGGTCCGTATAACTATATTGCGGTCCGCAGAGTCATCGCATTCTATAGGCTTGAGAGTTTTCTAAGAGCCAATATGCGGTTGAGTTTCCGGCCGCATAACTGGTTTGCGGACCACAAAATGGACACAAACCTAATCAGAATCAAGCTTTATTCAAAGTTCAAAATGCGACCGATCCGGTCGCAAACTTGTTCTGCGACCGCTTTTGCGGCCCGCATAATTCTTTTTTTACTTCTGATGGTTATCTTCTGCATTGTGGTTTGCGGTCCACAGAGTTGTTCTGCGATTGCATAACTGCTCATAGAACATTTTGTGTCTCTCCTTTATATGCTATATGTTACAAATTCCCTACCTTGTACTAACTCCTCGTTAATTGGCAGGAACAGCACCAAAGAAATCCTTAGCATTGTGAACACCCACCACTCGAGGAAAGAGAAGGGCTGCAGCTATACGCCCACAATCACAGCAATCCCAATGCAAACGGCCTGGCACATCCAAAAATTCATCTGAGCCTACCTCCAGTCTGAAGAGGAGGAGGCATAGCTTGACCTTGTGCCACTAGTTGACCTCTAGGCCAAAGCACGTAGAAAGAGTGGTGAGGATCTTAGATTTAGGATTACCAGCTCTTGGACTCAGTATAGAGATGATCTGGCAAAAAAAAGATCCTCGAAGAAAACCAGCTGAGTTTGAACAGTATTAGAGAACACTATCCCCATGTGCTAGAAAACATCAAAAAGAGGGGATGGGAGGTCTTCACCAAGGTTCCGGAAGAGTAAAACAAGACTGTTTATGCTGCATATGCTGCATCAAGGAACTCAGAACAAAAGAGAAACCGTAGATACTTGAACTCTGTCTTAGTCTGAGGAGTTGAAATACTTTGTGATTCCCCATCAATCAATGATGTATATTTCGAAGAGTGGGAGCGAGGCATGGCAGAATATGAGGCAAAGATTGCAAATAAGGATTCTGAGCGTGCTTGGGTAGCCTCTGTCATAGCCAAGGGAACTCCTCCCAGGATTGCACCACGCTAGAAGATTCACAAGAGGGATTTTACCCAAGAAGGCAGGCATTGGCTAAGTTTTGTCTGTTCTCATATACTGCCTACGAGAAATGAGATCGACATTAGTATCGAGAAGGCGATCCTTATTGCTTGCATCATGTCGGGTATCAAGATTGATGTGGGAGAGCTTATATTTCCTGAAATTGGGATCCGGGTAAACCAGAAAGAAACCTCGCTCCCTTTTCCATGCTGAATCCATGCTTTGGGTAAAGACGTGGCGGTTCCTCCTTTCCCCAAACATGACCGCTTAGAAAAAGTTGTTCAGGACATTGACATCAATCGGCACAATGATGTTGTGGATAAAGTGGAAAAAGATCCACCAGAGCAATCACTCACTCTCCCTCCAGCCTCTTCCATCTCAGCAGCACATGATGCCTCATCAGTGCCAGACACCTCTTCCGCACCAGCTACCTTCACATCCACTCCTAGATCAGCCACTATGACACCATCTGTCTCACTGCCTGCACTCTCCAAGCTTAGTCTACTAGCTCAACATGCAAATGCCAAAGTAGACAAATTGACAAAAAAACTTCCATCACTCATCCGGCAAGCATTTCCCCAGATCCAAACCTCAATAAGTGATCTTCAGAAGCAACATTTATCATATGAGGATCGTCTTAAGCACTTTGAAGCTCGCCTTGAGAAGGTTGAATGAGGTGAAGCTGGGGACATGCCTCAACTCAAAAAGGATGTAGCTGAGCTCAAGTCAGAGCTGCATAAGATGCAGATGTTGGAGATTGATTTGACCACCCTTCTTCCAGGGGAAGGGGAGCAGGGCACTGGCACTTCCCACATACCAAGCTTCGATCCGGATTTCACATACCTCCTGTAAGCTGAGGAGGCACATGGTAATGACATCTCACAAGCTCCGGGTTCCGTTGCACACATCGATGATCATTTAGATGAGGAATCTGGAGAGTCTCGCGAGGAAACTGATGAGGAGGAGATACTTGAGGAGGGTGATGATAAGAGGGATAACAGAAACATGTTATTTTTTCTACAGATGCACCGGGTGAGGAGGAGGTGGATGTGCAGACAACTATCATACTCTCCCTTGCAGATATGGTTGCCAGGGCTACTACCACAACCATACAGCCATCATCTTGTAAGGCCAACAACTCCTAGATCCAGGACCCAACTCCGCAACTTGCGGAGCTTCCTACATTGGTCTCGGACACCACTGCCCAGTCAGAGGCTCCACCCACTGTCTCCACAGTGTCAGCTCCCGGCCCCACGACCGCCTCAGATATTCCAACCCTTCCAAGTGCCTAGTGCGCCCCAGGAAGCCCCTAAACTTTGCTCTTACTTTCTCGATGCATTGGGGACAATGCATGCTCTAAGGTTGGGGGTGGGGTAGTCAACTTTTGAAACTTGTATATAAACTCTTAGTCTTAATAATGTAGATTTGTATATAGTAATGAATTCCCCTTGGTTTTTCTTTGCCGTGTTCTTTTCCAAGAATGTAATAGTAGAATCATGGTATAGCATAAAACGTTTTGACTTGTTTGGTGGTTTTGTTCTAGATTCAAACATGTGATAAGTTTTTATGGAATAAATTGCACCCTTCAAATTTTGTATATAAACAGTTAGTCATTTTTGAGAAATCGAGGCTCGTTCTTTGACTTTGTGCTTACTTAGAATCTCAAGTATCATGTGATGAAGCATTGAATTGCCTTGTATTCACTTGAGAGCTGATATTATACCGATTCGAGAAGTTCATGCGTCGTGAATGGTGAGAATTTGTGTAAATAATGCATATGCTCAACTTGTAATTTCTAGAACTTGCCCGGTTGGTTCCTCAATGCAAATCTCAGGTTGATGATTGGTTGTCGAAATGATCTTAGGTTCTCTTTGTGATTGCTAACTAGTTTTTGACCACATTGACCTCCCTGGTGCTTGTATCATCCTAGTTATCCCCCGTTGAGCCTTTGACCTTTTATTTGGCTGCTATATTACAAACCTTTATCCTTTTGTGAAATAATTCCCTCTTTTGAACCCGTCCCTCCTTGAATGTTGAGAATGAGGCTAAAAGCCTAAGTTGGGGGGTGTTTGTATCAATTGAAAAATGGTGAAGATGTTCATTGTGTGTAGAAGCAAATACTTAAAAGTTGTCTTAGATGAAAATATTCAAGCTCCAATAGAAGAGCAAAAGAATATATATATATATAGAATAAAAAAAATATAAATATGGAGTTTTGAGAAAATTAGAATGGTGCTTTAAGGTGGTTCCATGTTGGTACTAGAGATAAATAAGGGCTATGTACAAAAAAAAAGAAGCAAAATGCAAAAAAAAAAAAAAATGTGCAGCATTCAAGGAGGGTACAGTCACTATATTCCCAACTATTCATCAAACTTGTCTCGATGCCTACACTACAACCCTTAAAAAGTCCTTTTTGATCTACAACCAATTATTCCTGAGGTAGCAATGATTTAAAACAAGGGCAAGCCTATGGACTGATACTTGTAGCACTTAGCCTTTTTCCTGAGTGCAAGAGTGTTTGATTGTATCCCCTGTACATATGTGTTGAGTTGGGAATTTTTTTTGATGTGAGCACGCAAAAATTGCAAGATTTAGCAGAGTTAGGCTTCTTAAAGTAGGATACAAGTGCATATCTGGCTGTGGGTAGCATTCTATCATTGATCTTGAGTCTTGAAGTTCACAAACTGATTATTCGAACTGTCAAATGATCTTTGCCTTCAAAGAAGGGTGAATAAAAGAAGTTACATGCTTGTTAGCTAACAGTCAGCACCATCCATAGTCACTATTGCTTTTTGATCAGTCGGAAGTAGATTAGCATTTGGTAGGTTGGATTTTTAGTTGCTTGAGGGCAAGCGAGAGTCTAAGTTGGGGGTGTTGATGTGCCGTATAAATGCGGCACTTTTGATACTAGTTACATAGACTTTAGCTCATCTTTTGGAGCATTATAAGTCATTTCTTATGTAGTTTTAGTGTTTTACAGGAAACCATGTTTGAAGAGCCAAGAACATGAAAAAGATGACAAAAACCCATGGAAAGTCAGAAATGCAGCAGGTCTGCGACTGCAACAGTGATGTGCGGACTGCAGACCCATCGTAGAATGAAGCAGATCATTCCATTTTCTAGTCAAGTCTGCGATCCATTGTGCGGTCGCATAACTCTTATGCGGACCGCATACTGATTGCACAAAACCAAAAGGAGTTTCAGTGAAGATGATTTTGCGGTACGTTATGCAGTCACAAAACCAATATGCGGACCGCATAACCAAAATGCAATGAAAACTGGAAAACTTTGTGATCAATTCTGCGGTGAAAAATGAAGATGTGCGGACCACAAAAGCTTTCTGCGACTCATTTTCCGTTCGCATACTTGATCTGCATGGTTATTTTTGTCACTTTTTGACCACGATTTTTAGACCATTATAAATAGAATGATTAGGGTTTTTGTGGATCATCTTGTCTAAAAAAGAGGCTACACTTAGAGTATTGAACTAACCATTATTTTGGAAGCTTTTGAGAGAGAATCCAAGACTTTATTCTCTTTGTAAACTTTATGACTTTATTTATTACTTTGTTCTTGTATTCTAATATGAGTAGCTAACTTTAAATACTAAGGTTGTGGATCCTAAGTCGGTATAATTTTAATGGGTGTTTACCATTGAATATATATAATGGTTAGTTGATTTCTATTCAATTCTTATGCTTCATTTATTGTTGATGTTTGCAAACATTGACTAGTGCCATTTTACTCTATCGTTACTTGGAAAAGTGGGTTACGGTTTGGTAGAATTGAATAGCAAGAACGCAAGGAATTAAACCTTATTTAATAGAATCGCGTAGGGATAAGTGGGTTCTACTTGGCATAAATTAGTTGCTTAATTGTAACTCTTTTATATTTGGGAAAATCATAAAGAGAAAATACTACCTAGTTATTGGAAAATATTGGGTAGTCATTTAGGAACTATTTGCATATCAAAGGACCTTCTATTAGAAATATATCATATTAATACCGATAGCATTACATTCCATTGACGGGAACACAACCTTGGTTTCTTAATTAAATTAATCAAATTCTCTTAACAAATAGCTTTACTTGATAAATCGCAATTACCAAACTCTTTTCAACTTAACGGAATAGAATTACGGCTTAAGTCAAGTTTCACACTACCCAAGTAACCTTTTCACACCTATTCCCTGTGGGATTCGACCCCAACCTAGTTGGGTTATTATATTTGATATCGACCGCCTTACACCATTCATTTAGGTGTAATTTGAGCATATCAGCATGCACCGTAGGAATTGTGACTTGGTCAATTCCATGAAACTATGTAGTTGAATAATCTGTTGTTACCCGTACATTCTCCACGTATCAGAGAAATTGAATTGCAAATCATGTTAGAAATCATGTCTAGACCATGTGTTCACACTGTAAGGACCCGCAGAGGTCGTGTACGTGTTGAATTATCTGCTAAATTGCTATTTTGTACTCAGTCACCATTTTATTTGCATATCATATCTCAGTCTCTATTGTTCCTTGTTGATACATTATATCATTTCTGTTTGGGCTGATTTTCATGATTTCTGAGAGCCCGAGAGACTAGAGAGGTTGATGACTGAGTGAGGCCGAGGGCTTGATTATGAGGATATTTATAGGATCGGGCTGCACGCCGTAGCATGTTTCATTGATTTATGCCATGATTGACTTGTTATAGCGCTTGGGCTGAAGGAGTCCCTCCAGAGTCTGTACACCCCCCAGTGAGCGCAGGTAACTACTGAGTGCGAGTGCCGGGTGCTGATCGATTGAGAGGAATGAGTGAATGTAAGGAATGAGTGATTGTGAGGTTGGAGTGAATGGGGGGACTGAGTGACTGTTGCTCTGAGAGGATGCGTTTGACTTTCATTTCTGTTGCACTTCAGATGTCATATATCACCGTCTTGTAATTTTTGAAATATATTATACTTTGTTTCACTTGAACTTGACATGGATTAACTGTTGTGGCCTAAATAGTCAAACTTGAAAGCATGCCTACCTTCCTATGTTGAAATTACTGTAATTAAACTATAACTGTGAAGCTCGTCACTACTTTCAGTCCTTTATTTAGTCTTGTTACTTACTTAGTTGGTTGTACTCATGCTACATCCTGCACTTCCTGTGCAGATCCACGTGTTTCCGAACACGGTGGGTGTTGATTCCTTTGCACAGTTGATCGTTTAGAGATTTCAATGTAGTTGCCCGGTGTTTTACAGACCTTGTCTCTCCTTCCCTTTCTTTCCGCTTTATGTATTTAGTTTCAGACTATTATAGACTGTACTCCCAGATTTGTGATGTTCAGACGCTCATGTACTCAGCGACACCCTGATGTTGGGAATTTCTGTATTGGTTTTGACTTTATATCCATTTTGAGAGTTTTGTTGATTAAAACCTGTATTATTCTTACTTTCATCTAAAAATATGGAAGTATTTTGAAGTGTCGGCTTGCCTAGTACCACGTTAGGCGCCATCACGACAGGCTAAGTTTTGGATCTTGACAATGTGATGGGTGTTGAGGTGATGCATGTGCTAAGTGACGGGCATGTAGGCGTGAACCTTGTGAATTGTGACTTGGTTGATTCCATGGAACTGAATAGTTGTTAGACCTCGTTGTTACCCGTATTTTTCACCATGTGCTAGATCTATTGAGTTGTCAGTCATGTTTGAAACCCTGCTTAGGCTATATGATAGTACTATTGGGACTCACAGTGATCGTACTTGCTGCCGAACTAATTGCCTAATCTGTCAAATTGTACTCGGTCACACTTATTGCTTGCATATTATGTCTCAGTCTCTGTTGCCTTTATTTGTTATATCATATCATCATTCGTGGGCTAAATATCATGATTCTGGTGAGCTCGAGAGACTGGAGAAATTATTGGCTGAGTGAGGCTGAAGGCCTATTGTGAGTAGTATTATGGGATCGGGCTTCCGCCGCAACATGTTTACTGATTCATGCCAAGATTTGGCTTATTATAGCATTTGGGCTGGGTCGACCCCTCCGGAGTCTGCACACTCACAATGGGCGCAATGCTAGCAGTTATGATATTTGGGTTGGATCTACCCTGTTTTATTTGCATGTGGGCTGGATCTGCCCTGTTATGTTTTAAGTTTTGTTGTGAAATCTGAAAGCACGTCCAAGTTCTTGTTAAAAGCCTGTTTAAATTCTTGTACCTCCACTTGTAGAATGTAAATATTTGAGATATCATTGTCATATTTTCTGTAACTTTTCATACTGTTAAATGTTTGGAAGTGGACTTGTCACTACTTTCAGTCCAAAGGTTAGATTTGTTACTTATTGAGTTGGTTGTACTCACTCCACACCATGCACTCGTGTGTAGATTCAGGTGCTTCCGGTTTCAATGGTTGTTGATTTGCAGAGGCCAGACCTTCGGTGATCATCGAGGTAGCTGCATGGCGTTCCAGACCTTGACTCTCCTCCCTTATCTTTCAGTTTATTTATTCTGCTTTTTTTTTTTTACTTTTAGATAGTGTTCTAGACCTTGCTAATTCGTAGAAGCTCATGCACTCAGTGACACCTCGATTTCGGGAAGAATTTATGTATTGAGCTATGATTCTTATCCTGTTTTAAGAGATTTCCTTTATTTAAACTATTTTAGTATCTTTCAAAGATTTAAAGTGTTGTAAATGTCTGAATAGTCGGCATGCTTAGTACCATGATAGGCGTTATCACGACAGGTTGATTTTGGATCGTTACAGATTTTGGTTGCGAATGAGAAAACAACACACGTTTCAGCTAAAAAAATTGATCCACTAAACAGTGTACTTTATATACATATACATAGTCAAAGTAAAGGGTAATGGGATGTCTTGAAGAGAATCTAATAATATTACGGTGGGTATTATTCTTTTGTTTCATTTTAGGTAAACCTACATGGTCCGATAAGAAAGCTTTTGAAACTTTTAAAGATATTATGAATTGATTTTTATTTATAAAATCGCCATTAAAGTTAAAATAAAGTTAAAAGTTACATAGATTATTTATTATAGATTACGTTATTTTTTTAAGAGACTATTGATACTAAATTTCTGCCGGATCGCTTCAATAGAACTATAAAATAAAATTTTATTGAGACACTAGCCCTATCAAGCCATATTTCTATCAAGCAAACCTTAAACCACGATCCTCCTCATGATTCTCTCAACACCAACATGGCTAATACGAGTCTTAAGGACTACCGGTTATGTTGCCATAACCAAGGTTTACTGTCTGGGCTCTGCAGTCTCAACCTTAGAACCATTGGGTGATACAGTATAAAACTAGTAACATAACATGTTTTAAGAATAGACTAGTATGCATATGTTCAACACAACACTATTTAGCCAATCATTTAGGCTAAATTTTTATCCAAATTATAAATAAAATAAAGTAAATACCTGAGACTGTTGAGCTTGTGGCCAAGCAAACTTTTCTGGTTTTATTTCCAATAAAAATTGAATATAAGAATGTTTTTTACAGAGAGAGAGAGAGTTCCTAAAAATTTTTCTCCGAAAAAACTAATTCTAACTATAAATTCAGATCCTTATATAATGGATCTCCAACAAAACGGACAAAACAAAATGGTCGACAATGTGGCCATCAAGATAAAAAGCTAAAAAAGATTCTACTTTTTTAAAGTATATAAAAACAAACTACTTTATAAAAGTTATGCCCTCCATTATTAGTGACGGGTCCTTCTACAAAATTATTGAGTTGTTGGGACCGACTGCTAAGACCTCTGATCTGTATTATTGAGGTTGTTCGGGTCCTTTGTTACTTCATAATTGATTTTCCTTTATCGTTTTGTGGTGTAGAAAATTCTTCTACTCCTTCATTTTTTTCAGAAATTCTTCAATCTCATCTAAATTAACATGTTCTTATTGGCTTTCTTGGGCCTTTCCTGACATACAAGTTTCTTCATCTGTGGTATTACCTATTGATGCTATTGACATGTCATCTGACATTTCAACTTCAAAGTTTCTTACCAAATCCCTTTATATTTCTTCAAAATAAGAAGCAATAAATTTCTTCTTAGAAAAAACTCCTTTTTTCATTTGAAGCCTTCTAGTAACCTGCTGAAATAGACTTAATTCTTCCACTTCGACATTTGTCATTTCCTGTTTGCCATAGGCTTCAATATTCTTTTTGATATCCTCAATAATTTCTTGACCATACATTTTTCCTTGCTGGTCTTTTTGGAGTAATTTATTCCAGAATTTTGTATAAAAAACTCTGTTTAAACATGATAATTCTTCCATGATTTGATTTACCTTTACATCCCATTTCATAATCCATGGAATGGAGAATTCTATAAAGAAATACATTTTTACTATACCATCGAAAAAGATATTATACTTTTGCAAGGGAATAATCCTGGGAGATATATCTACCCATTGAGTGTATAAACTTCTAAAAATTGGTGGAAGTATTTCCACAGATGGACCATATGATATCCACCATTTGCAGAACCAATTTGTGATATGTTGTTCAAACAAGTTGGAACATAATTTTATGAACCAAGAGTGTTTCCTATTAGGGTTCTCATATAGTAAAGTTTTATTACAACTCTCACTATAATCCTAGTAAGTGAATTTTACCGAGACTTTCTGTTCTGGTTGAGTATATTCCCTCTCTTTAACGTACTAATTCCTCATTCATCTGAGGCCAATACCTTCTTTATAATGATTTTAGAGAAACTATTAATTTTCTTTATATTTGCTGGATTAAGATGCTAAAATTCAGTTGAACTAGTAGATGAGAGAATCAACTCGTAATTCATTCTGTATTTGTATGCAGTAGTAGCTTTGATGTTGTATCAAAATGCTTGTTCATGATTTTCCAGTGGTTATCCTTCCATTTTAAGCCTGATTGTTCCAAGAGAATTATTAACTCTTCTCATTCTTTCTGGTTATAAACCTCAATGTTATCATGGTTATCATCTGCCAAAGCTGAAGAATTTGATGGAGGATTGTTGTCCAATGCTTGTTTAGATTTCATAAAATTCAAAAATTCTTTGTACATTGGGTGGTTTATATTAAGACCAGATGATTCTGTTATATTGGCAACTATTAGCTACTGATTTCCTTTCTGGACTAGGATATTTCCTCTGCCATGGAAGGTTCTGATTTCATTCCTCGTTCCCTCCCTCTAGAGGCCCTAAAAGCTGGACTCATCTCCTGCTATCACAAAATAGAGAGATTATTAACTCAAGAATTCTCTAGTAAGAAAATGAAGGAGACTATTATCAAACCCCTTCTTATAAATTATTTCAAAAATCAAATGGAGCTAACAGGGCTTGCCATCTTGCAAACATCTGTTTAGAAACATCATGTTTACAATCTTTATTATAGATAAATTTTGCTGCTTGGCAATCATTTTTTATTAGAAACTTCTGATTGTGTAAATCAGTCTGGAACTTTAATACACATTTGACTATGACAAGGATTTCCTTAGCCACAGTAGCATAATTGTTTTGGAAATTATTCTATTTTCCCGAATAATATTAAACAAGATATTCTTATTTATCAGTTGGAAAATTTTATTTTAATATTCCACCATATCCAATATCTGAGGCATTGGTTTCAACAGCCTTTACCCAACTTGAATTAGCATGCGCAAGGCATGGAAGATTATTAACCTTCTGCTTAATTCGTTTGACTGATTTACTATGATCATCAATCCATGCTTTCGGACTTTTCTTTAATCTTTCATAAAGAATTGAAGTATCCTTAGCTAGGTCCTTTATGAAAGGAGCAATATAATTAAGGCTTCCTAGAAACCTTTAGCGTTGAGTCTTATCAGTTATAACATCAGGGAATTTGAATGCAAATTTAATGCTTCTTTGGATCAGAACTATTCTTCCATTTTGAATATTATGACCTAAGAATCTTATATTGGTCTGAAAAAAGGCCATTTTTGGTTTAGAAATAACTAAGCCATTTTGAATTATTATCTTTCTAAAGAGATCCAAATATTTAAAAGGAATTTTAACATTTTTTGAAAATACTAAAATATCATCAATATAACAATTATAAAGTTTATGTCAGGCAGGAAAATATCATTCATTATTTTCTGAAACTCAGAAGGGGCATTTTTTAAACCAAAAGGCATGGCATTCCATTCATACTGACCCATTGGGACATTAAAAGCAGTTTTGTATTTATCTTACTCGGATATCTGAATCTGCCAATAACCAGATTTTAAATTAAAATTTAAAAATATTATGGCATCATGCAATCTATCCAATAAATCCGTTTTTACTAGGAATTGGATATCTAATCCACTTTAAAACTTTGTTAAGGGGCTTATAATTAATAACTAATCTTGAAACGCCTCGTTCCTATTCAGCATGTTTATTAACATTAAAAGCCGTTACATGACCATTTAGACTTTGAAGGCCTTCTAAGACCTTTTGCAGCGAAGAATCTATTTCGTTTTTGCATAATTTCAGATAATCTGAATTCATTTGGCAAGGTCTAGCCTTAGTTGGAATATTATCTTTCGAAAAGTTTTCTTCATAGGGAAGACTAACTATATGTTTTTTCCTATTCCAAAATTGGTTTGGATGATCCCCATGTATTTGTAATGAAATCTGATTTTTCAATAATCAATTTTTTCTATAAGCTTTGGGTTTTGTAAATCTTCTGCAATAGTAAGACTACAAGTTTCATTTTTCAAGAAATCAATTTGTCTATTTTTTGCAGAGATATTCTCAGTCATTTCATTTAAAAGTTGTGTTTCTGTGTACATTAGCCTTGTATTAGCTTGTAAATCGGTTGTTCATAAAGTATTCTCTCTTCTTGTGGAGCGGGCCGAATGCCTCGGCAGTAGATAGATGCATCCATGGTTCGTGCCGCACGACCCTCGGCGGTGCACATTATTCTGGATCGAGTCGTGCGACCTTGGCATAATCGTGCGTGAATATATTCGGAGTTCAATTATATTTGATATTATTTATGGCTTGAGAGGTTAAACTTTCATATGGCAGAAATTGACTTGGGATTTACCATTAGTGAAAGAATTATTTATTTTCATGTTATTGAGTTAATACTATTATGTACATAACTGATGCTTATTTAGAATTCTTGTGTCGTTCTTGATTAGCTCCTCTTTACTACTTCTTCGAGGTTAGACTAGATACTGGGTACATATTGTTTATGTACTCACGCAACACTTCTGCACTAACCGTGCTGGATCTGAGGCAGGTGCATCTTGCAATCTTATCGGCGCGCACCCAAGTTACCTTGAGGCCTAGTGGTGAGCTGCTTCCTGAGCCGTCCTGCAGCACCTAGAGTCTCTCTTTTGCACTTATTTTCTATTTATTTTTATTTCTGGCAGTACTTAGAATTTTGTATAATCTACAAGTTACTCATACACTTATGACACCAGGTCTTGGTACACACACTAGTAGACTTTATGGTTTTGGAGTACTTATATCACTAAGATTGCCACTCAGTTGTCTTTATTTTATTTATTAAATATTCTACTCCTTAAGTTATTAATAAATAGAATTTAATTACGTGAAAACTTATTAAAAAGAGAAATAACATGGGTTAGCGGCAACGTTGGACGACATCAAGGCCTATAGGGGAAATTGGATCGTGACAATTATCTTCCAATTTTTTTTTTAATAGGGAAGACTAACTATATGCTTTTTCTTATTCCAAAATTGATTTGGATGATCCCACATATTTGTAATGACAACTGATTTTTCAATAAATCAATTTTTTCTATTAGCTTTGGGTTTCGTAAATCTTCTGCAATAGTAAGATTACAAATTTCATTTTTCAAGAAATCAATTTGTCTATTTTTTGCAGAGATATTCTCAGTCATTTCATTTAAAAATCTTTTAAATGGTTGAGTAACAAAATTAAAACTAATTTCTTTATTATCAAAGGTTCCTGTAAAACTTTGCGCATCCGGCCTGGTAAAAGAAATTATATGATAAAAAAATGGGACTCCTAATATAATATCATGTGATATATCCTTTACCAAAACAAATGTTTCAGGTATAATTATCTTGGGAAATAAAAGCTTTTGGCAATTTATAAGAAATACTCATCCTATCACCACTAGCATTTCTTAATCTATAAGTAGTTTTATGAAATATCTCGAAGGTATTATTCCTTCTTTAATACAATTTAAATCTGCATCACTATCAAATAAAGCAATAAATTCTTTTTTGAAATTATAGTCTATTAAAAGAGTAACTTTTATTAAAATATTTTGAGCAGTAAAAAACTAAATTTTTTGTAAAAACTCATTATCAGCCATATTAAATGCTCCTAGAAAATTACTTTTTGCCGCATCCTTAGAGGTACCATCATTAATATTTGCTCTTCTAACGTACAAGGTGACCGCTTTCAAAGCTAGCAAAAGTTCGAGCCTTCGGGATCTCTCTTGAACGGCGGTCGGTCAGTCCTTTTCTTTTGTTGATGCTGAGACTGATGCTTTACCTGTCTTCCCGTCTCTAGTACAGATCGAATCACAGGATCTCTGTATGTATGAAGCTGAATACAAAGCATTAGCTATCACTGCTTCTGAAATTTGATGGCTCTCCTACTTGCTAAAGGATTTACATGTGTTAATTCCTCCATAAAAAAGGAACAACTTTCGTGTAGTTTGTGATTGGATGTAACTGTTAAGATTTTATCTAGAATAAATCTTTCTCTTAATAGATCTCTTCTTGTTCCTCAATCTTTGGAGATTATGGCGTTGTATTATTGTAAGTTCTCTGTTCCAAATATTTCTTGAAAGTAGATCAAAACCTTCTTCAGTAATATTAGTACTGAATTCCTGGCTTAGAAGGACATGAGAATTTTCTAATCTTATAATTCTCTTGTCTAAGGCTATATTTGAAGCCTTTAAGTCCGAAATTTCTCCTTTGAGATTATCAACCTTATTTTTGAAATCTTGAACAGTAGTTGACCTATCAATGGCCTGAGATTTTTCTCTTAAAATCCTTTTAATATCATACATCGTTTATGGTCCCTTTTGAGAAGGAATTTCTTCAATCTCTGAACTTGTAGGAATTTTATCTTGAATTTTGACCATCTGATTAATTATCTGGGACCTTATTTCTAGGTCTTTAATAACCCTGAGCAGTTCCAATAAACTATAATTAGTTAGGAAATTGACTTCTAGATCCTTAAATTGAGAATAAATATTAAAAACTTCATCATCTGTGTTGTTATTACAACACTGATTCTGATTCTTATTATGTTTGCAAGGTCCACATTCGTCTTCTGAGAAAATGTATTCTTCCTCCTATAGAACCCTTAGATCTTCATCAGTTGATGAATCTCCGTAATTACTTTCTTGATCAGTATTATCAGGAGAGGAATTTAAAAGAATCTTATACAAAGAATCTTTAATATTATCATCAATATCAAGGTTTTTAATCTTATCCTTGACTTAGCAATTTCTAGCATAGTGACCTACTCAGCCATGCTGATAACAAGCATCAGGCTTATTGGATTTTATAAAATCCTATCTATGCTTATAAGCGTTTCTTCTTTTTTCTGTTTGCTCAAATCGTTTATCAAAAGATCCTCTAATCTTCTTTTTATACCTAAGGTTCTTTCTTATGTTTATGAGACTCCTTTTTATTCTTAGGGATATCTATGGCGAATTGTTCACAGGACTCCCCTAACTGTTGTCTTTCATTAAGATGATGTTTCTTAATTTCCTGGTAACTTAATTTCATTGCATAGGACTAAGCCTTCTTGTGTACATACACTAATAAGCTTTCCATAGGAATAACTATTATAATCTATGCTCATTGGTGTTCCACAAAGAGTTTTTCTAACCCTTTCAGCAAAGAGTGTTGGGCATCCATCAATAAATTTGGGCTTCCAGTGAGTGCTATTACACTCTAGCAGTTCCATCACCCCGGATAAGAAAACATCCTTATACCATCTAAAATTTGCCAAAGTATCACATATAAGATTTTGGAGCATAGTCCTTAAGGTCTCACTATTGTCTAACCATCTTCCATAGAAATGTTCTATAATATTAAGAACTAAAGAATAGACACAATGATGAACATTTTGTCCTTCTTCTTCTTCTTTTACCGCGTTCATTATTTTGGCGCGATGTTCCTTCGTCAAATAATTGTCCCACCAGCCTTTCAATTGGCCGGTAAAACCTGCCACTATCATTTCAGTAACGGTTTTCTCGGAATTCTTATTAACCTTGCAGATAGTGCTGTACATAAGCATTCTATGTACTTGAGTATAAATATGACGGTCAATAAAACCATCTATATTCCATTCATAGATTTCTATGCTATTATAACTCTGGGAAAAATGACTAACATCAGGCTCCTCTATGAGTACATCTTGAGGAGTTGGCTTAGGATAATAGAACATCCTTTGGACTGGTTTCGAGCAAACTTTTCTAAGATTTTATTTATCTCATCATAGCCTCTTAGGATCCTATCTTCATCATATAGATGCTCTAAATTTAAAGGACTAAGATTAAATCATTCAAATTTTTTATCTAATAAATTCTTCAGGTCCTCGAGTTTTTTATGTTAAAGTCTTTGACCTCAGGAGGTGGTTGGATACTTGCGATAACAGTTTGCTCTTTACCTTTTGTAGTATCTTTCCTAGATATTTTCTGGACTTTTGTTATTCATCTGTTCAGTCTTTCATTAATGGAAATAATTTGTTCACCCAGAATATATATATATATATATATATATATATATATATATATATATATATATATATATATATATATATATATATATATATATATATATATATATTTTGCTAGCATCATCTTCAAGTAATTTTAAAAAGGCGGTATAATAAATTAATTTATCCTTTTCTCCCATTTGAAAAGAGGTTTGTGGGGGAAAAACGAATCTAATAATTTTACCACTATTGAGTTTATAATCTCTTTCTAGCATGAAAATATAACCATCAACATATTTGGACATAAACTATGGAACAAAAGTAATCATTTTATTGTGACCACTAATATCCTTGTAAAATTCATCTTGCTAGTTTGATAATGTATCACCAATGGTTTTAAGGTTGAGACTGTAGAGCCAGACAGTTTAACATTCCAAACAATAAACCTTGTTTATGGAAACATAGCCGGTGGTCCTTAAGACTCGTATTAGCCATGAGGGCGTTGAGAGAGTCATGAGGAGGACCGTGGTTTAGGGTTTGCTAGGTAGGACTGTGGCTTGACAAGGCTGGTGTCTTAATAAAATTTTATCCTGTAGTTCATTTAAAGCGATCCGGCAGAAATTTGGTATCAGAGCCATGTGAAAAAGTAGAAATAGGTGCTAAGTTTAATACAGTTTTCTCTAATGAATATCATTAGGAAGCAAACTACTGTTAAAAACAGTAGGAAAGAAGAATATGAAATGTCTCAACAATTAGATCATCTTAGTAAATGGACGATTCTTAGAATCCAACCTAAGGTTATATAGCAACTAGGTGCCTTTGAAAATTTAGGATTAAAATAAGTAGTTAAAACTTCTGAAGAGACTATCACATTAGATAGTGATCATGCTACTTTTAGATTATTATCTAAAAATGATTTAGCCTCTTATAGGAAAACTCATAGATTTTTACATATTGGTTTGATACAAATTGCCTTCAAGCCACTTACATTAAGAGGCTTACCTGAAAGCTTAATAGCAGCTCTCAGAGATGGCAGAAACAAGAACTGGAAAAAAAATCCCTTATAGAGGACGGTACAAACTAGTTTGGCCTATGGCCCTGTATATTTTAATGCATATCCTAATTTGCAGATTTCTTTGAGTGATGAAAACTCTTTAAATGCTTTAATATTGAGTATTAAGCTTCATGGTTATGATTATATGCCAGGAACAGAAGTTATATGTATCTGTTATAGGATTTATTGCAAACCTTTATATACTTTAAATCCTATGTGCAAGATTATGGATTTCAAAACAGAAACTATTCTTATAGAAACTAATTTTGGTAAGTCTAAAGTTACCACAAGAAGACCTATGAAGTGGGATAAAATAGATTTTCCCAAAGAATGGGTCATTGAGGAAGCAATAGCTCCTCGAAATAACATTAACAATGAAATCACAGAAGTTGAACAAACTTCGGATAGAACTGTTAAGATCAGGTTCAATGAACCCGATCAAGCTGATAATGTCAGTTATTCATCTAGATTAACTAGATCAAATTCCTCTTATATTTCACCTGTTTATTATACTGTAGATTTTCCATCAAGAGCATCTACATCATAAGTCAGATAAAATAAAAGATGTCATAAAAATTAGTACACATAATATTGCTAGTGCTATTGTCACGGCCCCAATTTTCCTCCGTAGGATGTCGTGACGGCACATAGTCTATAAGATTAGGTAAGCCTAACAATTATGCGGAATAATTGAATATAAAGCTGAAACTCAACCTCAACATTTGAAATAAATAAGAACTGCGATTCAAAATAGTTACAACTCCCAAAACCCAGTAGAAATAAGTCCCAAGCTCTAAAGAGAAAATACTAAGTATCTATATACCTCAGAGTCTAATGAAAATAAAGAAAACAACATAATAGAGATAGAAGGGGGCTCCGAGGTCTGCGGGCGCTGGCAGATGTACCTTGAAGTCTTCATGTACGGGCTGTCTCACTGGTACCTGGTCTGGTAAGCAGTACCTGGATCTGCACAAAAAGACGTGGAGAAGTATAGTATGAGTACACCACAACGGTACCCAGTAAGTGCCAAGCCTAACCTCAGTAGAGTAGTGACGAGGTCGGGTCAGGGCCCTACAGGAAATAAGAGGAAAAGAGATTGAAATATAATAATATAATGAAATGATTAAGAAGCGATCAATGAGAAATTACAAAAAGGTAACAACACAGTAAATAGACGTGGGCGCTCTCAAGGTACCGTCTCGTAGTCCCAAAAGTAAATACACAACAGGGGGCGCTCCCGAGGTATCACCTCGTAGTCCCAAAAGTAAATATGCAATAGGGGGCGCTCCCGAGATACCGCCTCGTAGTCCCAAAAGTAAATACACAACAGGGGCGCTCCCGAGGTACCGCCTCGTAGTCCCAAAAGTAAATACACAACAGATAACCAATGGGACAATGAAATTACAGCAATGAATCCTACAGTCTTTTAGTTGACTGAATACAAAATCAAGGAAGCGGGTACTCCAACTAAGCATGTTGCACAAATTGCAAGTAAGAGATAAGACACGTAGACATGCGACATTAGGCTAAACATGATGACTACACATGCTAGAGTAAGTCAGTCAAGGAATTTAAAAAGAAAACTACTCAGCAAGAATCAAATTTTTTACATTTAACCCGAGTACGCACTCGTCACCTCGTGTACACGGCCTTCACGTTTTGCAAATACCATAACAGTACCAAAACCTAAGGAGAGTTTCCCCACACAAGGTTAGACAAGTCACATACCTCAAATCTCGTTCAATCAATCAATAAGAATGCCTTTCCCTTGACTTTCCAACTCTGATCGGCTCGAATCTAGCCAAAACAATTACATACTATAAATATAACTATAAGAAATTAATTTAAATACTGAAATGACGACATTAGCAAAGAATTGAAAAAAATCGCTCCAAAAAGTCGACCTGGGCCCACGTCTCGGAACACGACCAAAATTATAAAATACGAACACTCATTCGATATCGAGTCCAACCATACAAGGATTACTCAAATCCGGCCTCAAATTGCCTTCAAATACCCAAATTTCAGTCTAAGAAGTTTTCCCAATTTTTCTTCAAATTTCCAACTAGAACTTTTATTAAATGATGAAAATAACAATGGATTCGTGTAATATAGCCAAAACCGAGTGAGAATTTCTTACCCCAATGATTTCCTTGCAAATATCTCAAATAATCACCACAAATCGAGCTCTCTAGGTCCAAAAATCAAAGTGAGATCAAACCCTCGACATTAGGCCTTTCCTGCCTAGTTAAACCGCTTATGCGAAGCCATAGCCGCATATGTGGCTCCGCACCTGCGGAATTTCCATCGCAGGTGCGGTCAACACTAAGATCCAGCACTCTCCACTTCTGCGGACTAAACGTGCATTTGCGCTTCTGCTCCTGCGAGCATAGGAGCGCTTCTGCGCATTCGCTCCTGCGGAAATTTCTGCTTCTGCGATCACCAAGCCTTCCTGGCCTTTCCGCTTCTGCGATTGAACCTCCACATTTGCAGACGCGCAGATGCGGCCCTCACCTTGCACCTGCGATCTCAGCTAGGCCGAGTCGCCATCGCACCTGCGACCAAATGCTCGCTTTTGCGAGTCCGCACCTACGGCCAACCCCACCACAGGTGCAATGACACCAGAAGCAGGGAATTTTAGCATTTTTCACAAGTCAAATATTATTCCGGATTCAATCCGAATCACACCCAGTGCCCCCGGGACCCCGTCCGAATATAACAACAAGTCTTAAAATATCAGATGGACTTAGTCAAACCTTTAAATCACATCAACAATGCTAAAAACACGAATTGCATTTATTCAAGCCTAATGAACTTCTAACTTCTACATCCGACGTGGAAACCTATCAAATCAAATTCGATTGACCTCAAATTTTGCACACAAGCCACAATTGACATTATGGACCTACTCCAACTTCCGGAATCAAAATCTGACCCCGATATCAAAAAGTCCACTCCTGATCAAACTTTCCCAAAAGCATCCAATTTTTCAACTTTCTCCAATTAACGCCGAAATGACCTATGGACCTCTAAATCAACATCCGAACACGTTCCTAAGACCAAAATCACCCTACGGAGCTATTGGAACTATCAAAACTCCCTTCCAGAGTCGTCTTCACACAAGTCAAACTACGGTCAATTCCCACGACTTAAACATCCATTTTAGGGACTATGTACCCCATTTCACTCCGAAACCAAAAACCAAACCTCCTGGTAAGTTACATAACCATAGAGTGAAATAAAAGGAGCAATAGATAGGGGTTGGGGGCTAATACTCTCAAAACGACCGGCTAGGTCGCACATCCTCCCTCTCTTAAAACAAACGTTTGTCCTCGAACGACTATAGAGACATACCTGAAGCGGGGAAAAGATGAGGATAACGGCTACGCATGTCATGCTCGGTCTCGCAAGTCGCCTCCTTGGCCGTATGACCCCTCCACTGCACCTTCATTGACGTGATGTTCTTTGACCTCAACTTTCGAACTTGCCTGTCCAAAATGGCCACCAGCTCCTCGACATAAGCTAGATCCTTGTCCAACTGGCATGAGCTGAAGTCTAACACATGAGAAGGATCGTCATGATACTTCCGGAGCATGGAAACATGAAACACTAGATGAACTGCAGAGAGACTAGGTGGTAGTGCAAGTTTGTAAGCCACCTCTCCAACCCTCTCAAGAATCTCTAAAGGCCCGATTAAAATAGGGCTCAACTTGCCCTTCCTCCGGAACATCATAACCCCCTTCATGGGTGAAACCCGGAGCAAGACCTGCTCCCAACCATGAATGCAACGTCGCGAACCTTCCGATCCGTATAACTCTTCTGCCTGGATTGGGCTGTACGAAGTCGATCCTGAATCAATTTAACCTTTTCCAAAGCATCCTGAACCAAGTCCGTACCCAATAGCCTGGCCTCGCCCGGCTCAAACCAACCTACTGCAGACCGACATCGTCTACTATACAAAGCCTCATACAGGGCCATCTAAACGCTCACCTAATAACTGTTGTTGTAGGCAAACTCCGCAAGTGGCAAGAACTGATCCTGAGAATTCCCAAAATCCATCACACACGCACAAAGCATATCCTCTAATATCTGAATAATGCGCTCGGACTATCTGTCCGTCTGAGGGTGAAATGCTGTACTCAACTCCACCTGAGTACCCAACTCATGTGTACAGATCTCCAGAACTACGATGTAAACTGCATACCCCGGTCAGAGATGATAGATACCGGCACGCCATGAAGCCTGACAATCTCCCGAATGTAAACCTGAGCCAGCTTTTCCAAAGAGTAAGTAGTAACCACAGGAATAAAATGAGCTGACTTGGTCAATCTATCCACAATCACCCAAACTGCATCGAACTTCCTCTGAGTCCGTGGGAGCCCAACAACGAAATCCATAGTGATCCGCTCCCATTTCCACTCTGAAATCTCTAGCTTCTGAAGAAATCTACCTGGCCGCTGATGCTCATACTTCACCTGCTAACAATTAGGCACCGAGCTACATACTCCACTATGTCTTTCTTCATCCGCCTCCACCAATAGTGCTGCCTCAAGTCCTGATATCTTCGCGGCACCTGGATGAATGGAGTACCGCGAACTGTGAGCCTCCTGGAGAATCAACTCATGCAATCCATCTACATTGGGCACACATAGCCTGCCCTGCATCAATAACACATCGTCATCTCCAATAGTGACTTCCTTGGCATCATTGTGCTGAACTGTGTCCTTAGGGACAAGCAGACGGGGGTCATGATACTGACACTCTCTAATACGATCATAAAGAGAAGACTGAGAAACCACACAAGACAAAACCTTGCTCGGCTCGGAAACATCCAGTCTGAAAAACTGGTTGGCCAAGGCCTGAACATTTCAGGCTAAAGGCCTCTTTGCTACTGGTAGATATGCCAAACTGCTCTAACTCTCCGCCTTACGACTCAAGACATCGTCCACCATATTGGCCTTCCCGGGATGATATAAAATGGTGATATCATAATCCTTAAGCAACTCCAACCACCTCCGTTGCCGCAAGTTAAGATCCTTCTATTTAAACAGATGTTGTAGACTCCAGTGGTTGATGTAAACTTCACAAGGGACACGATACAAATAGTGCCGCCAGATCTTCAAGGCATGAACAATAGCTGCTAAATTGAGGTCATAGAAAGGATAGTTCTTCTCATGCACCTTCAGTTGTCAAGACGCGTAGACAATCACCCCATTGTTCTGCATCAACACCGCACCAAGATCAATGCGCGACGCATTACAATACACCGTATAGGACCCCGAACCAGTAGGAAACACCAACACTAAGGTTGTAGTCAAAGCAGTCTTGAGCTTTTGAAAGCTCTCCTCACACTCCTCGGTCCACCTGAACGGAGCATCCTTTTGGGTCAATCTGGTCATAGGTGTTGCAATAGACGAGAAACCCTCTACAAATCGGCGGTGATACGCCGCTAAGCTAAGAAAACTCTGGATCTCCATAGCTGAGGATGGTCTGGGCCAACTCTGCACTACCTCGATCTATTTCGAGTCTACCTTGATCCCTTCACTCGATACTACATGACCTAAAATGTCACCAAACCTAACCAAAATTCACACTTCGAAAACTTTGCATATAATTTTTTTTCTCTCAAGGTCTGAAGCACAGTCCTTAAGTGCTACTCATGATCCTCCAGGCTCCGGGAGTACACCAGAATGTCGTCAATAAACACAATGACGAACGAGTCAAGATGGGGCTGAAATACACTGTTCACTAAGTGCATGAATGCTGCTGGGGCATTGGTCAGCCCAAAAGACATCACAAAAAACTCGTAATGACCATACCGAGTCCTAAAAGCAGTCTTCGGGATATCTGGCTCCCGAATCTTCAACTGATGATAGACTGAACGCAAGTTGATCTTAGAGAACACTCTGGCACCCTAAAGCTAATCAAATAGATCATCAATACGTGGCAATGGATACTTGTTCTTCTCTGTAA
Organism: Nicotiana obtusifolia; assembly: GCA_002018475.1. Taxonomy (NCBI): domain Eukaryota; kingdom Viridiplantae; phylum Streptophyta; class Magnoliopsida; order Solanales; family Solanaceae; genus Nicotiana; species Nicotiana obtusifolia. The sequence continues at coordinate 173,136 of MCJB01000903.1, read as the reverse complement.
CCTTGTTAAACTGGCGATAATCAATACACATTCGCATAGAACCATCCTTCTTCTTCACAAACAAGACAGGAGCACCCCAAGGCGACACACTAGGCCGAATGAAGCCCTTATCGAGCAACTCTTGCAACTGTTCCTTTAATTCTTTCAACTCTGCTGGGGCCATATAATAGGGTGGAATAGAAATGGGCTAAGTGCCCGATAACAAATAAATGCCAAAGTCGATATTTCAGTCGAGCGGCATGCCCGAAATATCCGTCGAAAATACATCTAGATAATTCCTCACTACCGGAACTGACTCGACGATAGGAGTGTCAGCACTAACATCCCTCATATATACCAGATATGCATCACACCCCTTCTCAACCATTCGCTGAGCCTTTAGAAATGAGACAACCCTGCTAGGAACATGATTTGAGGTACCTCTCCACTCTCCCCGCGGTAGACCTGGCATAGCCAACGTCACCGTCTTGGAGTGACAATCAAGGATAGCGTGATAGGGCGACAACCAGTCCATGCCTAAAATAATATCGAAATCCACCATACTGAGCAATAATAAATCAGCTCTGGTCTCAAAAGCACTAAGAACAATCAAACACGACCAATACACACGGTCAACAACAACAGAATCTCCCACGGGTGTAGACACATAGACAGGAGAACTCAAAGAATCACGGGATACACCCAAATACGGAGCAAAAATAAGATGACACATAGGAGTAAGTGGAGTCTGGATCAAATAAGACTGATGCATCTCTATGACAGACCGGAACAATACCTGTGATGACATAATCGGATTAAACTGCCTCCCTCTTAGCAGGAAGTGCATAATATCTTGCCTGGCCTCCCCCTCTAGGGCGACCTCTAGCTATCCAATCTCCAGCTCGAGCTGGTTGTTGCAGGTGAAATGGTAGCTGGTGCTGTAACCATAGCCTGAGGACCCGATGGAGCATGCGGTGCCTGAGTGGTATGTAGAGGTGCACCCCTCCTAAGTCTGGGGCAATCCCTCACCACATGACGAGTGTCACCACACTCAAAACAAGCTCTCAAAGGACGTGGCTGTTGTGACTGGCTCTGGCCTGATCGGCTGGACTGACTGCTGAAAGCACCCCATGCAGGAGGTGCACTAGACAATGGTGGTGCATAATAAGGAGCCTGGGGCCTATGAGTGGCCAGAGCACCGCTGACAGTTGGAAGTGCTGAATGAACAAGAAGACCCACATAGCCCCTACCCTAACGAGCTACAACTGGGGCACGAGTACCACTATATGTGCCAAACTCTAGAAACCTCGTGGCCTCTCTCTCATCTCTCTCCTGAGTCAACATACCCTCCAATCTCTTAGCAATCCCCACTACTTGCTGGTATGCGATGTCCATCTCCAACTCTCAGGCCATGCTAAATCTGATACTGGGGTTAAGCCCCTTAATAAATCGACGAAGCCACTCCTGAACAGTAGCAACCAAGGCTGGTACATGCCTGGCCAAATCACTGCACCGGACCACATACTCTGACACGGTCATAGAACCCTGGCGCAATTGCTCAAACTCTGCGCGCCATGCATCTCTAGACTCTGGGGAACATAATACCTCAAGAACATATATAAGAACTGTGTCCAAGTGAGTGAAGTTGCGTCGGCCGGACTACCCAACTCGTATGCTTGCCACCACCGATAGGTCGCTCCTCTAAGCTAGAACGTAGTGAAAGAAACCCCACTAGACTCTGCAACACCTATAGTATGGAGGATACAGTGGCACTCCTCAAGAAAACCCTGGGCATCCTCTGACGCCAAGCCACTGAAAGTAGGAAGGTGGTACTTTTTGCACATCTTGAGCCTGAGCTGCTCCCCCACAGAATATGCTGCCCTAACCTCGGGCTAAACTGGAGCTACCGGCTGCATCGGTATGACCTCAAGAACCTGGTCGACCTGGACCCGCTGCTCTAGGGTTCGGGCGGCGGGAGTCTGTGCTCCTCCCCCGGCCTGAGATGTGGTAGGAGCAAGAGGTATCAACTCTACCTAAGCCAACGTGCTGAACATGCTCAAAAACTTGGCGAGAGTCTCCTAGAGGGCTGGTGCAGTAACAGGCGTCTCAGGTGCCTGCCTTCTGACTGGAAATACTGGTGGCTCCTCTATAGCAGCTCGTGCCCGTGCGTGTGCTCTGGCTACACCACGTGGACATCCTCGGCCTCTACCCCGACCCCGACCTCTCGCGGCTCTAGCAGGGGCACAGGTGTCTGGTCATCTGATCCAACTACACATGTCCTCACCATCTGTGAGACAATAGAAAGACAGAAATTTAGAATCCGAAGTCAAAATCTCGCACGATAAGGAATCAAAGAAGTGAAGCTTTTACTAACAGTTCCATAGCATCTCAAAGATAAGTACAGACGTCTTCGTACCGATCAGCGAGACTCTACTAAACTTGCTTGTGACTCATAACACCTATGAACCTAGAGTTCTGATACCAACTTGTCACGACCCCAATTTTCCTCTGTAAGACGTCGTGACGGCACTAAGTCTATAAGACTAGGTAAGCCTAACAATTATGCGGAATAACTGAATATAAAGCTGAAACTCAAACTCAACATCTGAAATAAATAAGAATTGCGAATTAAAATAGTTACAACTCCCAAAACCCGGTAGAAATAAGTCACAAGCTCCAAAGAGAAAATTCTAAGTATCTCTACATCAGAGTCAAATGAAAATAAAGAAAACAACATAATAGAGATCAAGGGGGGTTCCAAGGTCTGCGGACGCTGGCGGATGTACCTTGATGTCACGACCCAAAATCAACCCGTCGTGATGACGCCTATCATAGTAATAGGCAAGCCGACTATTCAAACATTTCCAACACTTTAAACTTGACAGATATGAAAAATAGCTTAATTAAAGGAAAGTCTTTTAAAAATAGGATAGGAAGTCATAACTCAATACATAATCTCTCCCAAAATCGAGGTGTCACCGAGAACATGAGCATCTACGTAAAAATAGAGTCGGGTACACCGTCTAGAAGGGTAAGACTGAAATAAATAACATGAAAGATAAGGGAGGAGAGGCAAGGTCTCCGAACGCCCATCAGCTACCTCGATGATCTCCGAATGTCCGGACGCCGCAATTCAACAGCGACCGCGAATGGAAGCACCTGAATCTACACACGAGATGCAGAGTGTAGCATAAGTACAACCAACTCAATAAGTAACAAGTCTAGGCTGTGGTCTAAAAGCAGTGATGAGCTTTAACAATACAGTAAGGATACAAAATTTAGCAATGCAGAAATTAGACATGCTTCCAGGTTCAACAGCTAAGTTTAGCACAGAAAAAAAGACGCCAAGTGTGACTGATAATAGGAAAATGACATCTATTTTTCTGCCTGCCAAGATGAATACCGTATATGATGCAACACAGTGAAATCCCAAGTACTCACTCTCTCAGAGCGTTCAATATGCCTGCCTCAATCCGCGCTCGCCACACTCAATCACTCAAAACTATATGTATATAGACAAAAGGCTTGTTGCGGCGCGTAACCCGATCCACATATAAATAGCCATAAGTCTCGTTGCGGCATGCAACTCGATCCACATATATATAGCCACAAGGCTCGTTGCTGTGTGCAACCCGATCCACATATAAATAACCATAAGGCTCGTTGCGGCGTGACTTATATATATATATATAACACTCACAGCACGGCACCCAGGCCCCCAACTCAGTCACTAATCTCTCTGGTCTCTCGGCCTCACAACACTCATGCTAAGCAGCCCTAATCAATGATATGAGATGTGACAATACACGATAACAGAGACTGAGATATGGCACGTAATGATGAATCTAACTGAGTTCACACTACAATTAAACAGATAACTCAACAGCAAAAAAGGACCACTGTGGGTCCCAATAGTACCAGCATATAGCCTAAACATGATTTCTAGCACGAATTACAGCTCAATTGCTCAAACACATAGATTACAACAAAATATTTAGATAGAATAGCTATGCAGCTCTAGGGAATCAACTAAATCACAATTCCTACGATGCGCGCCCACACGCCCGTCACCTAGCATGCACGTCACCTCAACATAAATCACATAGCATAAAAATCGGGGTTTCATACCCTCGGAACCAAGCTTAGAAGTGTTACTTACCTCAATCCGAGCAAATCTCTACTCCAACACACCTTTGCCTCGCAAGAGGGCCTCTGAATACCTCGAATCTAGCCACAAACAATAAGATACTATCAACACAGGCTAAAGGAATCAATCCCATTAGGAAATACTAAGTTATTAATCAAAAGTCAAAAGTCAACACAAAAGCCGGCCCCTGGGCCCAGGTCTCAAAACACGATAAAAGTAACAAAACCCGAAAGCCCGTTCAACCATGAGGCCAACCATACCAAATTTACTAAAATTGACACCAAATTGCCACCCAAATCCCCAAATAAAACTCTCCAAATCCCTAGCCTCAAACCCCCAAATTACACCTTAAAACCATGCAATCTAAGTGGGAAAATCAATGGGGAAACAAGATTATCAAACAAAAATGAGCACAAGTGACTTACCTCAAGAAATCCTCAAAAAATTCTCTCAATAATTGCCAAATCACGAGCTTGAAATGTTTAAAATAGTGAAAAATCTCGGAACCCTCATTTATAAGACACTACCCAGGCTTTTCACACCTGCGGCCAAAAGACCGCACCTGCGAAACCGCTTTTACGGTAAAATCCTCCGCTTCTGTGAAAATCACTTAACCCCCTCCCCGGGCCTGCATCTACGGTCCAGGTACCGCACTTGCGGAGGCGCTTTTGCGGCCACCATCCGCTTCTGCAGAATAGACCTTGCCCCTCAACTCCGCATCTGCGGAGCCTTGCTCGCACCTGCGGGCTCGCAGATGCGGTTACCCCCCTCGCACCTACGCCCTACCCCAGGCCAGTCCAGCTCCGCACCTGCGCCTAACTAGCTGCATCTGCAGCATCGCAAGTGCAAAAAATCACCTCGCACCTGCGATCTCTGCCCATCTCTTTCCAGGCCGCTTCTACGATTCCCTTCTCACTTCTCGCACCTGCGGCCAAAACTCCGCAGGTGCGATCACACTAGACCTGGTGCACTTTAGCGGGCTTTCAGATCCCAATTCTTGATCCGTTAGCCATCCGAAATACACTCGAGGCACCCGGAACCTCAACCAAATATACCAAAAAGTCCTAAAACACAATATGAACTAAGTCGAACCCTCAAATCACCAAAAACAACATTAAAAACACGAATCGATTCCCAATTCAAGCCTATTGAAACTAAGGAAATTCCAACTTCTACAAACGACACCAAAACCCATCAAATCACGTTTGATTGACCCCAAATTTTGCACACAAGTCACAAATGATACCACGGACCGATTACAACTTCCGGAACGCCAATTCGAGCCCGGTAACCACAAAGTCCACTTTCGGTCAAACTTTTAAATTTTCAACTTTTCGCTATTTCAAGCCTAATTCAACTATAGACCTCCAAATCACATTCTGGACACGCTCCTAAGTTCAAAATCACCCAATCAAGCTAACGGAACCATGAAAACCTCATTCCGGAGTCGTCTACACATAAGTCCACATCCGGTCAATCTTTTCAACTTAAGTTCTCATCCTTGAGGCTAGGTGTCTCAATTCATCCGAACCAACTACCCCGGTAAGTTACATAGTAATTATAAAGTACAAATTGAGCAGTAAATAGGGGAATGAGGCTACAACTCTCGAAACGACCGGCGTGGTCGTTATATCTTCTCCCTCTTAAACAAACCTTCATCCTCGAACGGGTCTAGAAATGTACCTGGAGTCTCAAATAGAAATGGATATCTGCTCCACATCTCACACTCGAACTCCCAAGTAGCCCCCTCAACTGGCTGACCTCTCCGCTGCACCTTCACTGAAGATATGTCCTTGACGTCAACTTCTGAACCTGTTGATCCAAAATGGCCATCGGCTCCACATCATAAGTCAGATCACCATCCAACTAATACGTGTTGAAATCCAAAACATGAGATGAATCGTAGATATACTTCCGGATAATATAAACATGAAACATTAGATGCATTCTCGACAAACTAGGTGGCAAGGCAAGCTTGTAAGCCACTTCTCCAATCCTCTAAAGTACCCTGAAAGGCCCAATATACCGAGGGCTCAACTTGCTCTTCTTCCCGAACCTCATAACACCCTTCATGAGTGAAACCTTAAGCAGTACTTTCTCCCCAACCATGAAAGCAATGTCACGAATCTTCCTATAGGCATAACTCTTCTGTCTGGACTGCGTTGTGCGAAGCCGATCCTGAATCAATTTAACCTTGTCCAAAGCATCCTAAACCAAGTCAGTACCCATTAGCCTAGCCTCACCTAGCTCAAACCAACCCACCGAAGATCTATACCATCTCCCATACAAAGTCTCATACGGGGCCATCTGAATGCTCGACTGGTAGTTCTTGTTGTAGGAAAACTCCGCGAGCAGCAAAAACTGATCCCAAGAACCCAAGAACACAAGAAATCAATGACACAAGCGCGTAGCATGTCCTCCAATATCTGAATAGTATGCTCGAACTGTCCGTCCGTCTGAGGGTGAAATGTTGTACTCAACTCAACCTGGGTGCCCAACTCCCATTGCACGGCTCTCCAAAACTGCAATGTAAACTGCGTGCCCTGATCTGAAATGATGGACACTGGCACACCGTGAAGGCGAACAATCTCGCAAATGTAAATCTCAGCCAACCGCTCTGAAGAATAAGTAGTCCCAACTAGACTGAAGTGCGCGGACTTGGTCAACCGACTCATGATCACCCAAATAGCATCAAACTTCCTCGAAGTCCGTGGGAGCTCAACTACAAAATCCATGGTGATCTTCTCCTGTTTCCACTCTGAAATCTCTAGTCTCTGAAGCAATCCACCCGGTCTTTGATGCTCATACTTCACCTGCTGACAGTTAAGGAACCGAGCTACAAATCCCACTATATTCTTCATCATTCTCCTCCACCAATAATGTTGTCTCGAGTCTTGATACATCTTAGCGGCACCTGGACGAATGGAATACCATAAACTGTGGGCCTCCTCAAGAATCAACTCACGTAGCCCATCTATGTTAGGCACACAAATCTGATCCTGCATCCTTAACACCCCATCATCCCCAATAGTAACGTCTCTGGCATCACTGTGCTGAACCGTGTCCTTAAGGACAAGCAAATGGGGATTCATACTAGCACTCTCTTATGCGATCATATAATGAAGACCGAGAAATCACACAAGCTAGAACTTGGGTGGGCTCTGAAATATTTAATCTCACAAACTGGTTGGCCAAGGCCTGAATATCAACTGTTAGAGGTCTCTCACCAACAGGAATGAATGCAAGGCTACCCATACTCACTGCCTTTCTACTCAAGGCATCGGCCACCACGTTGGCCTTCCGGGATGATACAGAATAGTAATATCATATTCTTTTAGCAGCTCCAACCATCTTCGCTGCCTCAAATTTAGATCTTTTTGTTTGAACAAGTGATGGAGACTCTGGTGATCTGTAAATACCTCACAAGACACACCGTAGAGATAGTGCCTCCAAATCTTCAATGCATGAACGATGGCAGCCAAGTCCAAATCATGAACAAGGTAGTTCTTCTCAGGGACTTCAACTAACGCGAAGCATAGGCAATCACTCTACCTTCTTGCATCAAGATACACCAAATACCAATCCAGGAAGCATCACAATACACTATATAAGAGCCTGAAGCTCAAGGCAAAACTAAAACTAGAGCTATGGTCAAGGCAGTATTGAGCTTCTGAAAGCTGTCCTCGCACTCATCCGACCACCTAAAAGTAGCACCCTTTTGGGTCAATTTGGTCAAGGGTGATGCAATAGACGAGAAATCCTCCACGAAGTGACGATAATAACCGGCCAAGCCGAGAAAGCTCTGAATCTCTGTAGCAAGTGCCCCAAGAACGCCACCGAACTAAGTCAAAACGAACACTTGGAGAACTTGGCGTAAAGCTTCTCCTCCCTCAACTGCTACAGCACAACTCTCAAATGTTGGGCATGCTCCTACTGGCTACGAGAGTACACCAGGATATCATCAATGAATACTATGACAAATGAGTCGAGATAAGGCTGAAATACATTGTTCATCAGATGCATGAATGTTGTTGGGCCGTTGGTCAGCCCAAAAGACATCACAAGGAACTCATAATGACCATAAGGGGTCCTGAATGCTATCTTTAGAATATCCGAGTCTCGAATCTTCAACTGGTGATACCCAAACCTCAAGTCAATCTTAGAGAACATCCTCGCTCCCTGAAGCTGGTCAAATAGATCATCAATGTGCGGCAAAGGATACTTGTTCTTGATTGTAACTTTGTTCAACTGCCTATAATCGATGCACATCCACATAGTACCATCCTTCTTCTTCATAAACAGGACTAGTGCACTCCAAGGCGACACACTAGTCTAATAAACCCCTTATCAAGAAGTTCCTGAAGCTGCTCTTTTAATTCCTTCAACTCAGCTGGCGCCGTACAATATGGAGGAATAGAAATGGGCTAAGTGCCCGGCGCATGCCTGGCAGGTGTGCAGGAAACACATCAAGAAAATCTCACACCACCGGAACTGAATCAATAGAAGGAGTATCAGGACCAACATCCTTCACAAAGGCCAAATAAGATAAACAACCCTTCCCAACCATCCGCTAGGCCTTCAAGTATGAAATCATTCTGCTAGGAACATAGTCTAAAGAACCTCTCCACTCGATCCTTGGCAACCCCGGCATCGCCAACGTAACGATCTTAGAGTGCCAATCTAGAACAGAATGACATGGAGATAACCAATCCATACCCAAGATCATGTCAAAATCAACCAAACTAAGCAATAAGAGATCAACTCTAATCTCCAATCCCCCACTAGTCACTATAGATGACAGATATACACGATCCACAACAATAGTATAAGCCACCAGTGTAGATACATGGATAGATGAAACTATGGACTCACGAGGTGCATCCAGATAATGAGAAAAATACGATAATACATACGAATAAGTGGAACCAGAGTCAAATAATATAGAGGCATCGCTGTGGCATACTGAGACAATACCTGTGATCAGTGCGTCTGAAGCAACAGCATTTGGTTTGGTAGGAATAGCATAGAATCGGTCCTGACCGCCACCTGATCGGCCTCCCCCTCTAGGGCGACCCCTAGCTGCTTGAGCCCCAACCCGAGCTGGCTAGGGGGTGGTGATTCAACTGGTGTTGAAGTCATAGTCTGGCTCCTCTACTGACCTAGGCCTCCCAAAAGGCAGGGACCCTACCTCCTGATATGACCAAGCTCCCCACACTCGTAGCAACCCCGATCTGACAATGATGGTGGGGACTAGATCAGGCCACGAGAACCAGAATACCCGCTAGAAGAACCTAGTACAGATAAGCCCTAAACTAAAGGAGCATGGGACGAACTCTGAGCTGGTAGAGCACTGAGAGATGACTGGCCCCGATGGGCACTGTATGAACCATGGCTAGATGATGCAACACGGTGAACTGGACGAGCCATCTAAGCGAGCCTATAAGGGCGACCCGTGATAAGATTATCCCTCGGAATGAACACCATTGGGACCTCTTGGCCTCCCTCTCCTCACGCTCCTGACTACGGACCATCTCTGTCTGCCGAGCAATATCAACCACCTCGTCAAAAGTAGCACCAGACACCCTCTTCCGAGTCATAAGCAATCGCAGCTGATACGTGAGGCCATCAATGAACCTCCTAATCCTCTGCCTATCAGTGGGAATCAACCAAACTGCGTGACGAGCCAACTCTAAAAACCTCATCTCGTACTGGGTCACAGACAAGCCATCCTGACGAAGCTGCTCAAACTGTCTGCGCAGCTCCTCTCTGCAAAAATGTGGCACAAACTTCTCTAAGAAGAGAACGGAGAACTCATTCCATGTAAGTGGTGCAACACCGACTGACCTAGCCTCCCACCATCTGAAAGCAATTCCAGTAAATAGAAAAGTAGTGAATGAAACCCCACTAGTCTCTAGGATACCTGCCGTGCAAAGAATCCGCTGGCACCTGTCCAAAAAGTCCTGGGCATACCCAGACTCAGCCCCACTGAATGATGGAGGCTGGAGCCTCCCAAACCTCTCAAGTCTCCTCTGCTCATCATCAGTCATAATGGGACCCATCTGGGCCTGAGCAACTACAACTGGCTGGGAGGGTAGTACCCTCAGTGTCTGAAGTCCCCGCATCACTTGTTTTGGAGTACGGGCGGTGGGGTATGAGTACCTCCCCCAGCCTGAGAAGTGGCTGGTGTGGCCTAAGCCGAAACCACCTGAGTAAGGCCAGTGCAAACAGTCAATATCTGGGCCAAAGCTTCATGAAGGCCTGGAATCACAATGCGCATAGCTGGTGCCTGAGTTGGTCCCGCTTGCTCAACCACATCCGGAACCTGCTCCTGAGCTGGAGCAACTGGTGGATGCAGATGCTGGTCTAGCTGTTGTACGAGTTGCGCCTCTGCCCCTACCGCGGCCCCTATCGCGACCTCGGCCTCTCGTGGCCCTAGCTGGCAGTACTGATGGTTGGCCGGCCTGTCCGATAGCATATGTCCTCACCATCTGTGAGAGAATAGAATAACAGAAATTTAGTAACCGGAATCAACAAATTCGCATGACAAGAATACAAGAATGTGAAGTTTCCTAAAGGTTCGGCAGCCTATCAACGATAAGTACAAACGTCTCTGTACCGATCTGCAAGACTCTACTAAACCTGCTCATGACTCGTGAGAACTATGTAACCTAGGCTCTAATACCAACTTGTCACGACCCAAAATCAACCCGTCAAAATGGAGCCTATCATGGTACTAGGCAAGCCGACTATTCAAACATTTCCAACATTTTAAACTTCGACAGATATGAAAAATAACTTAATTAAAGGAATGTGTTTTAAAAACAGGATAGGAAGTCATAACTCAATACATAATCTCTCCCAAAATTGGGGTGTCACCGAGTACATGAGCATCTACATAAAAATAGAATCTGGTACACCGTCTAGAAGGTAAGACTAAAATAAATAACATGAAAGATAAGGGAGGAGAGTCAAGGTCTGCGAACGCCCAGCAGCTACCTCGATGATCCCGAATGTCCGGACTCCGCAATTCAGCAACCACCGCGAACGGAAGCACTTGAATCTGTACACGAGGTGCCGTGTGTAGCATGAGTACAACCAACTCAATAAGTAACAAGTCTAAGATGTGGTCTGAAAGCAATGACGAGCTCTAACAATACAGTAAGGATACAGAATTTAGCAATGTAGAAATTAGACATGCTTCCAGGTTGAACAGTTAAGTTTAGCACAGGTAAAAAGAGGCCAAGTATGACAGATAATAGGAAAATGACATCTATATGTCTACCTACTAAGATGAATACCATATATGATGCAACACAGTGAAATCCCAAGTACTCACTCTCTCAGAACGCTCAATATGCCTGCCTCAATCCTCGCTCGCTACACTCAGTCACTCAGCACAATATATATAGCCAAAAGGCTCGTTTCAGCGTGCAACCCGATCCATATATATATAACCATAAGGCACGTTGCGGCGTGCAATCCGATCCATATATATATATATATATATATATATATATATATATATATATATATATAT